>ONZH01023436.1:0-129089 GCA_900303285.1 Rhinella marina | reverse complement strand
TTTGCTCCAGGGATAAGATTGATAGGACAATCGTATTCCCGGTGAAGGGGTAAATCCTGACATCCACCTTCAGAAAATACATCAGAGAAATCCGATATAAAAGAGGGAAGTGTCTTAGTAGTTAAAGCAGAAAAAGAGGTATTAAGGCAATTGTCAACGCAATAATCACCCCAATCCACAATTTGTCTAGTATGCCAGTCAATGGTCGGATTATGTTGCTTAACCACGGTAAACCCAGAACCACAGGAGCAGGAATACCTTCCAACACAAAACACGAAATAAGTTCCTGATGAAATTCACCCACTCTTAATTTGATATCATGCACCATTTGAGACAAACACCTCTGAGATAGAGGTGCAGAATCAATGGCAAACACAGAAATCTTATTTTCCAATGTACTCTGAGACAATCCATGCATACGGACAAACTGAGCATCAATCAAGTTCACCCCTGCCCCGCTGTCAATAAACACCTCAATTCTCACAACCCTTGACTCTAGCGCCACCACGGCAGTCAGGAGAAAACGATTACTACAGGATGAAGACAAATGCACATTTCAGTCTCTCCACCCACCCCACCAAGAGTGAGACGAGAATTCAACGCCCCCTTTTGTTTTCTCTCTTTTAGAGAATTGAAATGCATGGACATACATTGACAAAGTGTCCTTTCTGACCACAGAAAAAACACACACCCTTTTTATTCCCAAAATGCTTAAGAGTGGAAACAGGAGTAGCTCCCACTAACTGCATAGGTTCGTCCTATGACATCAACCCAGGGGAATCGTCACCCAAAGTGTCATAGGAAGACAGTACACTATGTTATAGTACGTCCTCAGAGCGGGGGCCCCTAGATCGCTCTCTCAGGCGCCTATCCATGCGTACAGCAAGAGACATAGCAGCTTCCAAAGACACAGGGGTTTCATGAAAGGCCAAAGCGTCCTTCAGCCTTTCTGATAATCCTTTACAGAATTGGCTACGTAGAGCCGGATTGTTCCATTCAGTATTGGTCGCCCACCTCCGGAACTCAGAGCAATAGATCTCAACCGGCCGCTCACCCTGACGAAGGTCACGTATCTGGGTCTTGGCCAGGGAGATACGATCCGGGTCATCATAGATAATCCCCAAAGCCTTGAAAAATTCATCTACTGACCGGAGAGACTGCGATCCGGTCGGCAGAGAAAAGGCCCAAGACTGCGCATCCCCTTTAAGCAGCGAGATGACCACACCAACCTTCTGCTCCTCATTACCAGAAGAATGTGGACGCAGTCTGAAATACAATTTGCACGCCTCCCTGAACAGAATAAAATTATCACGCCCCCCAGAAAATCTGTCCGGGAGGGCGACCTTAGGCTCCAAACAGGCCAGACACCCAGCACCACCAGAACCACCAGCCTGTGGTCTCTGAATCTGGTTGCAGATGTCTGCTACCTCCAAGCAGAGTCCCTGTAGCCGTTCAATAAGCACAGTAATAGCATCCATGTCTGCACAAAAATGACATTCATTTTTGTTTGGCCGTTTATAATGTCATGCGCTGGTGTGGACGGTATAGCCACACCAAGCGTAAGAGGGAAGGAAAAAGGACCAAACAAGGGAAACGGTCACCTCCTGCAGGTAATCCTGAAACTAGGTCCTGACTGACTACTGGGCCACAGGCCTTAGTTGTAGGAGAGTTTATACACAGGAACCTAATAACACCAGACCCTAGAGAACCCTGCTACTAGTGACAGGGGAAGGAGTCAACCCGTTCCTCCAAAAGGACGGACGAACAGGAGACTCCAGAAGGCAAAACCACAACAGGGAAAAGTAGGATAAACACAAAAGGACACTTATCTTAATGCAGATATTGCAGCAACCGGATCTCAGCCGAGATCCACACCACACACAACAATGTCAGCAGAAAGTATAAACCGCAAGGGATACTGGGAGAGGAAGGGATAAATAGGGGAAAGACAATCACCACACCCGCAACAGCTGAGGGGAAGGGGTGTGGTAAACAGCAACCAAACCAAGAGGAAAACATTTCAAATTATGTCACTTTTGAAAGTCTAGCCGATCGCCTGCAACCTGATGCAGGCACGTTCGTGACACTCACACAGCGCCCCCCACTCCATACAATCTCATCCTCCATACAATCTCACACAGCGCCCCCCTCCTACATACAATCTCACACAGTGCCCCCTTCCTCCATACAATCTCACACAGCGCCCCCTCCTCCATACAATCTCACACAGCGCCCCCCTCCATACAATCTCACACAGCGCCCCCCCCTCTATACAATCTCTCACAGCGCCCCCCCTCCTCCATACAATCTCACACAGCGCCCCCCTCCTCCATACAATCTCACACAGTGCCCCCCCTCCTCCATACAATCTCACACAGCGGCCCCCCTCCATACAATCTCACACAGCGCCCCCCTCTATACAATCTTTCACAGCGCCCCCTCTCCTCCATACAATCTCACACAGCGCCCCTCCTCCTCCATACAATCTCACACAGCGCCCACCCTCCATACAATCTCACACAGTGCCACCCCTCCATACAATCTCACACAGTGCCCCCCCTCCATACAATCTCACACAGCGCCCCCCCTCCATACAATCTCTCACAGCGCCCCCCCTCTATAAAATCTCACACAGCGCCCTCCACTCCATACAATCTCATCTTCCATACAATTTCAAACAGCGCTCCCCCCTCCATACAATCTCATCCTCCATACAATCTCACACAGTGCCCCCCTCCATACAATCTCATCCTCCATACAATCTCACACACGCCCCCCTCCATACAATCTCTCACAGCACCCCCCTCTATACAATCTCACACAGTGCCCCCCCTCCATACAATCTCACACAGCGTCCCCCACTCCATACCAATCTCATCCTCCATACAATCTCACACAGCGCCCCCTCCTCCATACAATCTCACACAGCGCCCCCCACTCCATACAATCTCATCCTCCATACAATCTCACACAGCGCCCCCTCTTCCTCCATACAATCTCACACAGAGCCCCCCCTCCTCCATACAATCTCATCCTCCATACAATCTCACACAGCGCCCCCTCCTCCTCCATACAATCTCACACAGCGCCCCCCCCTCCTCCATACAATCTCACACAGCGCCCCCCCTCCTCCATACAATCTCACACAGCGCCCCCCTCCTCCATACAATCTCACATAGCACCCCCTCCTCCATACAATCTCACACAGTGCCCCTCCTCCTCCATACAATCTCACACAGCACCCCTCTTCCTCCATACAATCTCATACAGCGCCCCTCCTCCTCCATATAATCTCACACAGTGCCCCTCCTCCTCCATACAATCTCACACAGCGCCCCTCTTCCTCCATACAATCTCATACAGCACCCTCCTCCTCCATACAATCTCACACAGTGCCCCTCCTCCTCCATACAATCTCACACAGTGCCCCCCTACAATGTCACACAGCGCCCCCCCTCCTCCATACAATCTCACACAGTGCCCCCCACTCCATACAATCTCATCCTCCATACAATCTCACACAGCTCCCCCCCCTCCTCCATACAATCTCACACAGCACCCCCCACTCCATACAATCTCATCCTCCATACAATCTCACACAGCGCCCCCTCTTCCTCCATACAATCTCACACAGCGCCCCACCCCCCCCCTCCTCCATACAATCTCATCCTACATACAATCTCACACAGCGCCCCCTTCTCCTCCATACAATCTCACACAGCGCCCCCCCCCATACAATCTCACACAGCGCCCCCCCCTCCTCCATACAATCTCACACAGCGCCCCCCCTCCTCCATACAATCTCACATAGCGCCCCCCCTCCATACAATCTCACACAGCGCCCCCCTCTCCTCCATACAATCTCACACAGTGCCCCTCCTCCTCCATACAATCTCACACAGCTCCCCTCCTCCATACAATTTCACACAGCGCCCCTCCTCCTCCATACAATCTCATACAGCGCCCTTCCTCCTCCATACAATCTCACACAGTGCCCCTCCTCCTCCATACAATCTCACACAGCGCCCCTCTTCCTCCATACAATCTCATACAGCACCCCTCCTCCTCCATACAATCTCATACAGCACCCCTCCTCCTCCATACAATCTCACACAGTGCCCCTCCTCCTCCATACAATCTCACACAGCGCCCCCCCTACAATGTCACACAGCGCCCCCCCTCCTCCATACGTCACACAGCACCCCCCAAACAATGTCACACAGCGCGCCCCCCCACTCCTCCATACAATGTCACACAGCGCGCCCCCCCCTCCATACAATGTCACACAGCGCCCCCTCTCCTCCATATGTCACACAGCACCCCCCATACAATGTGACACAGCGCGCCCCCTCCTCCTCCTTAAAATGCCACACAGCGCGCCCCCCCTCCTCCATACAATGTCACACAGTGCGCCCCCCCTCCATACAATGTTACACAAAGCCCCCATATAATGTCACACAGCACCCCCCTCCTCCATACAATGTCACAGCCCCCCCATACAATGTCACACAGCGCGCCCCCCCTCCTCCATACAATGTTACACAGCGCGACCCCCCTCTTCCATACAATGTCACATAGCGCGCGCCCCCTCCTCCATACAATGTCACACAGCGCCCCCCCATACAATGTCACACAGCGCCCCCCCTTCTCCATACAATGTCACACAGCACACACACCCCATACAATGTCACACAGCGCGCCCCCCCTCCTCCATACAATGTCACACAGCCCCCTCCATACAATCTCACATACAGGCCCCTCCTCCTCACAATGTCACACAGTGCCCCCCACTCCATACAATCTCATCCTCCATACAATCTTACACAGCGCTCCCCCTCCTCCTCCATACAATCTCACACAGCGCCCCCCACTCTATACAATCCCATCCTCCATACAATCTTACACAGCGCTCCCCCTCCTCCTCCATACAATCTCACACAACGCCCCCCCACTCCATACAATCTCCTCCTCCATACAATCTCACACATTGCCCCTCCTCCTCCATACAATCTCACACAGCGCCCCTCTTCCTCCATACAATCTCATACAGCGCCCCTCCTCCTCCATACAATCTCACACAGTGCCCCTCTTCCTCCATACAATCTCATACAGCGCCCCTCCTCCTCCATACAATCTCACACAGTGCCCCTCTTCCTCCATACAATCTCACACAGCGCCCCTCTTCCTCCATACAATCTCATACAGCACCCCTCCTCCTCCATACAATCTCACACAGTGCCCCTCCTCCTCCATACAATCTCACACAGCGCCCCCCCACAATGTCACACAGCACCCCCCCTCCTCCATACAATCTCACACAGCGCCCCCCACTCCATACAATCTCATCCTCCATACAATCTCACACAGCGCCCCCTCTTCCTCCATACAATCTCACACAGTGCCCCCCTCCTCCATACAATCTCATCCTACATAAAATCTCACACAGCGCCCCCCCCCTTCCCGAACAATCAATCTCACACAGCGCCCCCCCTCCTCATACAATCTCACACAGCGCCCCCCCTCCTCCATACAATCTCACACAGCGTCCCTGCTCCTCCATACAATCTCACACAGCTCCCCTCCTCCTCCATACAATCTCACACAGCGCCCCTCTTCCTCCATACAATCTCATACAGCACCCCTCCTCCTCCATACACTCTCACACAGTGCCCCTCCTCCTCCATACAATCTCACACAGTGCCCCCCCTACAATGTCACACAGCGCCCCCCCTCCTCCATACGTCACACAGCACCCCCCCCCAAACCTCCTCCATACAATGTCACACAGTGCGCCCCCCCTCCATACAATGTCACACAAAGCCCCCCATACAATGTCACACAGCGCCCCCCTCCTCCATACAATGTCACACAGCCCCCCCCATACAATGTCACACAGCGCGCCCCCCCTCCTCCATACAATGTTACACAGCGCCCCCCCTCCTCCATACAATGTTACACAGCGCGCCCCCTCTTCCATACAATGTCATATAGCACCCCCATTCAATGTCACACAGCGCGCCCCCCTCCTCCATACAATGTTACACAGCGCGCCCCCCCTCTTCCATACAATGTCATATAGCGCGCGCCCCCTCCTCCATACAATGTCACACAGCGTCCCCCTCTTCCATACAATGTCACACAGCCCCCCCTATACAATGTCACACAGCGCGCCCCCCTTCCTCCATACAATGTTACACAGCGCGCCCCCCCTCTTCCATACAATGTCACATAGCGCGCGCCCCCTCCTCCATACAATGTCACACAGCGCCCCCCCATACAATGTCACACAGTGCCCCCCTTCTCCATACAATGTCACACAGCACACACACCCCATACAATGTTACACAGTGCACACCCCTCCTCCATACAATGTCACACAGCGCGCCCCCCTCCTTCATACATTGTCACACAGCGCGCCCCCCCTCCTCCATACAATGTCACACAGCCCCCTCCATACAATCTCACATACAGGCCCCTCCTCCTCACAATGTCACACAGCGCTCCCCTCTTCCATACAATGTCACACAGCCCCCCCCCATACAATGTCACACAGCGCGCCCCCCCTCCTCCATACAATGTTACACAGCGCGACCCCCCTCTTCCATACAATGTCACATAGCGCGCGCCCCCTCCTCCATACAATGTCACACAGCGCCCCCCATACAATGTCACACAGTGCCCCCCCTTCTCCATACAATGTCACACAGCACACACCCCCCATACAATGTTACACAGTGCACACCCCTCCTCCATACAATGTCACACAGCGCGCCCCCCCTCCTCCATACAATGTCACACAGCCCCCTCCATACAATCTCACATACAGGCCCCTCCTCCTCACAATGTCACACAGTGCCCCCCACTCCATACAATCTCATCCTCCATACAATCTTACACAGCGCTCCCCCTCCTCCTCCATACAATCTCACACAGTGCCCCCCACTCCATACAATCTCATCCTCCATACAATCTTACACAGCGCCCCCCCACTCCATACAATCTCATCCTCCATACAATCTCACACAGCGACCCCTCCTCCTCCATACAATCTCACACAGAGCCCCCCCTCCTCCATACAATCTCACACAGCGCCCCCCCTCCTCCATACAATCTCACACAGCGCCCCTCTTCCTCCATACAATCTCATCCTCCATACAATCTCACACAGCGCCCCCTTCGCCTCCATACAATCTCACACAGCACCCCCCCTCCTCCATACAATCTCACACAGCGCCCCCCCTCCTCCATACAATCTCACACAGTGCCCCCCCTCCATACAATCTCACACAGCGCCCCCCCTTCCTCCATACAATCTCACACAGTGCCCCCCCTCCTCCATACCATCTCACACAGCGCCCCTCCTCCTCCATACAATCTCACACAGCGCCCCTCCTCCTCCATACAATCTCACACAGCGGCCCTCCTCCTCCATACAATCTCACACAGCGCCCCTCCTCCTCCATACAATCTCACACAGCGCCCCTCCTCCTCCATACAATCCCCCCATACAATGTCACACAGCGCCCTCCCTCCTCCATACAATCTCACACTGCGCCCCCCCATACAATGTCACACAGCGCCCCCCCTTCTCCATACAATGTCACACAGTACCCCCCCTATACAATGTCACACAGCGCGCCCCCTCCTCCTCCATACAATGTCACACAGCGCGCCCCCCCTCCTTCATACAATGTCACACAGCGCCCCCCCTATACAATGTCACACAGCGCCCTCCATACAATCTCACATACAGGCCCCTCCTCTTCACAATGTCACACAGCCCCTGCAGACAATCATCAGCCCATCCACAGTCACATCTACCTCTCTCCAGCACTCCCTCCCCTCCCCTCTGCTACAGAGGCTGCTGAGCATTGGCGCACGACCTTATTACTCTGCACACAGTAAGCCAGTGCCTATTCAAGCGGAGCGCGCCGGCTTCCTCTGACCCATGTGACCTAGGAATGTCACGTGGTATTGTGACGTCAGGAGGTCCTTACCGAGTATAGTATTTAGCCATTACCGATTCGATTGTATTGCCGTCCTGAGGATGGCAATACAATTGTATCTAGCTGACAGGAAGGACATTCGGGGCCTGAGAGGAAATATCAGGGGCCCAGGCCCAGAATGTTTTAGCCTAGCAACGCCCCTGCACCATGCTATACAATGTACATTATAATCCATACACCATGCTGTTCAATATACAGAATAGTTCATACACCATGCTGTACAGTATACATTATAATCCCTGCACCATGCTGTACAGTATACATTATAATCCATACACCATGTCGTACAATATACATTATAGTTCATACACTATGCCGTAAAATGTACAGTATAACACCTACATTGTGAGGTTATGTTGTATATTGTAAGGCATGGTGTATGGATTATACTGTATATTGTACGGCATGGTGTATGGATTATAATGTATATTGTACAGCATGGTGCAGGGATTATAATGTATATTGTAAATTATATACCTCCTTTGACAGTCCATGATGACCTATCTCTGTAATGGCTAACCTCCGGCACTCCAGCTGTGGTAAAACTACAACTCCCAAGGTGCACACACTTGCTTGGCTGTTCTCAGAACCCCATAGAAATGAATGGAGCATGCTGGGAGTCGTGGTTTCCCCACAGCTGGAGTGCCAGAAGTAAGCCAATTTATTCCTGAGAACAGGTTATTAAAGGGTTTCTGTCACCAGATCTGGGCATATTAAACAGGATGACATTTGCAATGTGCAAATGTCACCTGATGCCCAATCTGGTATTAATTTTTCTAGTGGTGCCCCCGTTTTTGATAAAAATGATGTTTTATTTTATGCTAATTAGGCTTACTAGGTGCAAGGGGCGGTTACCTTGCACCTAGTAAGCTCCGTTTGCCCACCTGCGGTCACGCCTACCTTGTCTTGATTGACAGGGCCAGGCAGCTTGTTCGATCCTCTGCCGGCCCTGTGCGCGATTCAAATCCCGCGCCTGCGCCGTGTGGAATAAAATCGGCGCAGGCGCAGTGAGCGGCGCTGGCCGCCGGGCTCCCGGCTACCTCACTGCGCCTGCGCCGATGACGTCAGAGTACACGCTGACGTCATCGGCGCAGGCGCAGTGAGGTAGCCTATACCCTAAGTATAGAGGTAAAGAAATCTCTAACCAGAACCAGTATATGATCAAATACTAAGGGGGTCATTTACTTACAGAAATACTTCTAAATTAGGCGTATTTCTTTTTGCACCAAACTGTGACTTTTCCCAGCCCACGTCAGGTCTACAAAAGTGGGCGGGGAAGTCTCATTCATCAATTTCTACTCCTGTTTTAGGCGTAGAAAATGGTCTAAATCTATGCCAGCAAGGGAGCTGGTGTAGATTTAGAAGCGGCCTCCACATAGCGGATCCACTATCAGTGAAGGGCCTTATTTTAGACGCCGGTCTTAATAAATGACCCCCTAAAACTTTAAAGGCCCCTTAGAGAGATTATCACTAATGAGTGTTCACATGGTGCCCCCGATTACCCAATGCCACCGATTATCTTATGCATCAGATAGCAGATGGTGCTGTCTACTGCTGCCGGAAAACAATTATTCTGTATGGGGACAAGCAATAAAATAAGCGATCACTTCTCCCCATACTGTGTAGTCGTCTTCTCCACTAACGAACAAGTGATTGTCGGGGACGAACGCTTCCTTCCTGACAATTATTTGCTACATTGGGCTGTGCATAGGGGCTTTTATGCTTGGGTATCACAGATCATGGACACCCATGAATCTTATATTTTGACAGTATATCTTTAACATGTCCAATGAGAATGCATGGTGAAATTCCCCTTTAAAACCCTAGGAGATACATTACATAGAGGACAGCTACAAAGTGCAGGTGAGCTTCGGGGCAGTGGGTGGTGACATCCCATTGAACAGACTTGGCTGCATTGTTTATGTTGCTCCTCTGCAAGATTTTAATAGCTGGGGGTGTGCAGCGTCTCAGCCAATCGCTTCCCTCCAGCGGCCCAGGCAGATCAGGGTTCACACTTGTTTATAACACTGCAGGGTCATGGACGTGACCATAATATACAGGTGTTTTTCTGCTGTTGGGTTGTAACGTAGGTAAAAGTACAAAAGGATGTCCTGCAGGCAGTTCTGAGAGAAATGTGAAAGATCATTGTGTTAAAAAACACTGATCCGCTGGTAAATAGCGTCCCAGAAATGTGAACTATGACAGAACTGCAGAAAACACACCAATAACTGATCAATAACATGTTTACCAAGATCTTTCTCTTATAACATGGAGTTAGGTGTGTTATTAGATATCGTGTTAGTTGCAGACATAATTCTTAATTCATTCACTGACATCAATCAAAAACAATTAGAAAATGAAACAAAAATTTCCATAAAATGTCATTATGCCTTGAATTTTCCATTGCTGCTTGTGAGACTAATTCAACACAAGCGTATTCAGTCCAGGGAACACACCAAACACAGACCGAACCCTGCTCCTCCGACCAAACTGAATGACTTAGGCCTCTTTCACACAAGCGTCACGGATTCAGTCCGGATGCGTTCAGGGTGCGTTCCGGAAAATCCGCACGCATCCGCACCAATCCGCACGCAATCGCAGTCAGTTTTGTCTGCGATTGCGTTCAGTTGTTCAGTTTTTTCCACGCAGGTGCGAAGCGTTTTGATGCGTTTTTCATGCGCGTGATAGAAAACTGAATGTTTACAAACAACATCTCTAAGCAACCATCAGTGAATCACGCAGACTCATTCACTTTAATGGGGCCAGGGCTGCGTGAAAAACGCAGAATATAGAACATGCTGCGATTTTCACCACAACGCATGAAAATGGGTCTGTGTACATGAGCGTTTTTTTTCATGCATCAGTTCGCCGTTGCGTTTTTCATGCAGCCCTGGTCACATAGAAGTGAATGGGGCTTTAGTGAAAAACGCATTGCATCCTGAAGCAAGTGCGGATGCAATGCGTTTTTCACTGATGGTTGCTAAGAGATGTTGTTTGTAAACCTTCAGTTTTTTATCACGAGCGTGAAAAACGCATCAAAACGCGTTGCACCCGCGCGGGAAAAACTGAACAACTGAACACAATCGCAGACAAAACTGACTGAACTTGCTTGCAAAATGGTGCGAGTTTTCCTGAACGTATCCTGAGCCAATCCGTCACGCTCATGTGAAAGAGGTCTAAGGCCTCTTTCACACGGGCGTTACGGATTCAGTCCGGAAAATCCGCACGCATCTGCACCAATCCGCACGCAATTGCGTACGTTCGTTCAGTTTTTTCCGCGCAGGTGCGAAGCGTTTTGATGCGTTTTTCACGCGTGTGATAAAAAACTGAATGTTTACAAACAACATCTCTTAGCAACCATCAGTGAATCACGCATTGCATCCGCATTTGCTTGCGGATGCAATGTGTTATTCACGCAGCCCCGTTCACTTCAATGGGGCCAGGGCTGCGTGAAAAACGCAGAATATAGAACATGCTGCGATTTTCACGCAACGGCAAACTGATGCGTGAAAAACATTGCTCATGTGAAAAGCCCCATTGAAATGAATGGGTCAGGATTCAGTGCGGGTGCAATGCGTTCGCATCACGCATTGCACCCGCACGGAAATCTCGCCCGTGTGAAAGGGGCCTAGCATCCGCACTGAATCCTGACCCATTTACTTCAATGGGTCTTTTCACGTATCAGTTCTGCTTTGCATGAGAATCGCAGCTTTTTCTATATTCTGCGTATTTTACACAGCCCTGGCCCCATAGAAGTGAAAGAGGCTTCAGTGAAAAACACATTGCATCCTGATGTAATCCAGAAGTTATCCGGATACAATGCATTTTTCACTGAAGGTTGCTAAGAGATGTTGTTTGTAAACCATCAGCGTGAAAAACACATCACAGCTGATTGCACCCACGCGGAAAAAACTGAAACACTGAACGCAAATGCAGACAAAACTGACTTAACTTGCTTGCGAAATGGTGCCACTGAATGCACCCTGAGCCAATCCATATCGTTCGTGTGAAAGAGGCCTTATGATGCCATCACTACCTATCTTACTGCAGGTCTATTGTACTGTATTCACTGTAGCTGAGGGTGGCTGGCAGAAATTGGCATTGCGCTGTTTCAGTTTTCGCCTCAGGCAGCAGAAAGGCTAGGTGCACCCCTGGCCAGGGGGGCACCAATAAGTCACTCTGTCTTGACCAGTTCATTAAATAGAGGTCTAAGGCAGTGAACATGTATGGATTCGCCTTTAACGCAGATCACAGATAATGCAGCTGAAGCAAGCAGAAGAAATTTCATTTCTTCACAACAGGGGCGCAAAATGCCTAGTGGTGGCAGAACACCTTGGCACAGAACACTTGATAGTTGCTGAATAAACCCAATTACAAGAACAGTTTCTGAGTAGGTCTGGAACTGTGACATATTCCAACAGGTCCACCACACTCATAGTGACTATTGAATTTCACCCATCCAACAGTGTGCATTGGGTCACCTCATATATGCAATGTTCATGTAGGGTTGCATCAGTCATTGTATGGATCTGTCCTGTGCCTCCATGGGTCCTCATAACCACTATGCCACTACCCTCCAAGGACTTGCCGAACTACTTGTGGCAGCGAGTGTGCAACATGCACATTGTCCAGCACTCTATCTAAGAATTGGATGTCTAAGACCACAGTGTGGTCAGTCCAAGTAAGGCCTTATTGGGGATTGGTGAACTTTAGCTTTGCAACGGCAGCAACACCGTGGTACAAATGTAACAACAATTTCGATCAGATTAACTTCATCTTGTAATATACAATGCAGTACGTGACCTTCACTTCACTTCAGGCAGGAGGAGAGTTTATTCTTTAAAATGTTGACTTAGCTTCCAAGGACCCGTTATGTTAAACACTGTCTCCCCAAACTCCACCAGTCCACTCTCATCACTCTCCCTATGGCTCAGTGCAGCCAGTCGCTGACTATCTGCTGGTCATTCTCTCTTCTCTCATCTCAGGATGGACGCTTCCAGGGCCCATTGTAACTCAGCAATAGTAACGACAGTCTCTCTATCAGTTCAGCATCTTCTCTTCAGTGACAATACTCAGGCCTAACTGAGCAGCAAATCTTTGGCAACTTGGCACAATAGTCCTCCAGGTCCCTCTCTCTAGATCACTCTGGCAGACCCATGATAGATAGTTCTGAAACACTGCACTGCTTCACTCAGGCTCTGTCACTTGCTTTTTCCCTCAGCACACTAGCACACTCCTCAGTGGTTAGATCTGGGCCTACTTTCACTCACTGCTTAAAGGGGTTCTCCAGGAAATAAGAAAATAAAAATACTGAAATATAATATTATAAATCTATTCCCAAATACCTTTTATTAGTTATAATGGCTTGTTTTGTCTAGGGAGCAATCATCAGGAGAAATAAAATGGCCACTGTCCTACTAGTACACACAAAACCTTTACTAATCTCACAGCAGGACAAGTTACTTCACAACACTGAGATAAAGAGCTGCCTCATCATCCTCGCTGTCCTACTGGTCATGGATTATGATCCTGAATACAGCTGATAAGATCTTCACCTGAATCTCTGTAGGAATGGAGTCTAGGAGGAGACATGATGTGCAGAGGACGGAAAGGACAGACTGTGGTAATGGAGACTGCGTACAAGAGCTGCTGCTTATTACCCCCACCTCCTCTCTGTACTTCATGTCTCCTCATGAACTCCATTCCCACAGAGATTCAGCTGAAGATCTTATTGGCTGTATTCAGAATCATAATCCCTGACAAGTAGGAGAGGAGGATGAGGCAGCTCTTTACCTCAGTGTTGTGAAATAACTTGTTCTGCTGTGGCGATCAGGACAGGTTTTGTGTGCACTAATAGGACGGCAGCCATTTTGTTTCTCCTAATGATTGCTCCCTAGACAAAACGAGTCATTATAACTAATGAAAGTATTTGGAAACATAATTATAATAAAGTAATATTTAAGTATTTTAATTTTTTTAATGTACTAAATTTTTAATTACATGAAATTGCAAAAGTATTCAGATCCAGGTGCTGGTTTGAAAACTGTAGAATATGTTTCGTGACACAGCCCCTTTAAGCAGGCTCCTTAGACACTTCATGAAGTCGCATCGCACACTCTCTTTCTTGGAGCCAAACACTGTCCTTTATAGCTCCTACTAGCTGAAGGACCCGGCTTTGCACGGGTATATTACATTTAATGTTTGTGTGTGTCGTTAAAAGATATCGACAGTATCCACTATAACAGTGACATCTACAGTACCCTGCCCCCTTAAAAGTGACCTCGACTGCCCCCCACCCCTTAACACTGACTTCCCCCTACAGTGCCCCGTCTCCTTAAAATTGGACCTTCGCAGCACCCCACCCCCTTGACAGTGACCTCCACAGGGGCCCACCCCCTTAACAGTGACCTCTACAGCACCCACCCCTTTACACTGACTATAGGTTACAGTCCTCTTAACTGACCTCCACCATTCCCAGACCCCTTAACAGAGACCTCCACAGCGACTGCCCCTTTAAAGGGAGTCTGTCACCTCATTTTCACTAATATAACTAAGAGCACTGCCCCACAGAAGATTGCATACACATCCCAGACATACCTATGTGCACTGTGTGTCTGTATTGTTAGAAATCAAGTCAGGAGAGAAAGCTGTTTTTAGTTTAACTTTCAGCCGGGCACTTGGGAGCTTTTTTCCAGCAGAATAAAAGTGCTTTTTCTGAACATGTAATACAGACACACAGTGCACACAGGTATGTCTGGGATGTGTCTGCAATCTTCTGTGGGGCACTGCTGTTAGTTATATAGGTGAAAATGAGGTGACAGACTCCCTTTAACAGTGACTGCCACAGTACCCCGCTCCCTTAACAGTGACCTCTACTGTACCCCGCTCCCTTAACAGTGACCTCACAGTATCCCGCTTCTTTAACAGTGACCTCACAGTACCCCGCTGCCCCTTTAATAGTGGCCTCCACAGTCCCCTCCTCCCTTAACAGTGACCTCCACAGTGCCTGTCGCCTTAACAGTAACATCCACAGCACCCTCCCCTTTAACAGTGACCTCGACAGCGGCCGCCCCTTTATTTGTGACCTCCACAGAACTCCGTCTCCTTAACAGTGATTTCCTGAACAGTGGCCTCCACAGAGCTCTATTCCCTTAAAATGTGACCTCCACAACACCCCGCCCCCTTAGCAGTGATCTCTATAGCACCCCGCCCCTTAAAGGGACACTATCGCGAAGAAAAAAATTTTGATATGTTTTACAACATAACAAAAGCAGGTTTTAACATAATGTATTTTTCAAATTGTGTAAATGTTTTTTTTTTTATTCAGTTTTCTTGCCTTACATGGAGACTGCCATGTTGGAAGTAAAGTGTGACAGTCTGAGTTTACAACACAATGGCACCTCACTTACGGCAGGCATGTACATAGGTTTCCTCAGTCGCTGCCGACCCTATAGAGAATGAATGGAAGACGTGAGCCCACCCCTGTGATGACACCAGTAACACACAGCCAGGTCCTCCCTCCTTGCTGCTGGGGAAAGCCCACTGTGCCTGCTCCTCACTCCTGCAGCAGCGTCCTTGTCTTCATTAGGCTGCCTGTTCTAAATTCTATGGTAGCTCACCCCAGCAGTGCAGACAATTTTTGCTGAGTGTACTGCTGGGGTGAGCGGCCCAGGACTCAGGATGGAGGTTCTTGGGGCTGTAGGACCTTAGTGATGTAATCGGCCATGTGACCAGTGGGGGAGGAGCCTGAGGAGCAGAGATCTGTGTTTTTGTAACGAAGCCATTGTCTCATCTTGCTGAAGCAGTGATGTCACCGCTGAAGGTGTGAATTGGTGATGTCATTGGTACCACCCACTTTTTTGCAGCATGCCTACTTACAGGTTGCTCAAAGCCTCATTTGGCCAGCAGAGCTCCCCCTGGTGACCAAAGATGGTAAATATGGTAAAATCTAATATTTATTTATAATATTTCACACATTGGAATTATTTATTTATTTATTTATTATTTCTTACAAATATATAATAGATTTTTTTAGCATAAATAAAATATAGAACAGGTTTTTGTGATAGATTCATAGCGGACCATTCCGTGGGAAGGGGTGTGGCCTAACTTGGTCAGGGTTGTGGCTTAGTGGGACCTCCACAGCACTCCGCTTCCTTAACAGTGTCATCCACAGCGCCCTGCCTCTCTAAAGCTGACCTACAAAAGTGAAGGAAAATGTCTGGGTTGTTATGGAAACCTGGTGTAAAACTGTGTGTATGTGGAGACTAAGGACCTGTGAGCTTTTATTGGCTGATAAGTGACATGTGACCATGTGTATGGCAGTTGGGATATGAAGAGAAAGACCTGAAGGCTTCTATTGGCTAATGTAGGTCATGTGATGTGCCATATTTGCATTTTTTTTGGGAATATCTCAGGAACGGTACATCCTGGAGAGCTGAGACCAGGTCTAAAACCTGCCCGGACACCTGATGTACCTGTGTGCTAAATTTTGTGATTTTAAATGCGACGGTGCGGATTCCTTACACACATACATACTCTCAGCTTTATATATTAGATATGTCCCCGCTTCCCAGCACAGAAGTTCACATTCATTACTAAAATGCTCACTAATACTTAGACATCTACTGCAGAATGGCAGTCTGGAAACCATGTGTTCTAGGGCCCAGCGACCACAGCTGGGTATCGTGGGGCCAACACATACTCGAGAACATGGCAGCACACGTCTCTTAAAATAAGAGGGGAATAAGAGGTTTACTCTACTTAGCGGAATCTTTGCCATTGGCTACAATATGGAAGTATGCACAAACCCTATGGGAAGAGATCCTACATGTAGACACATTCTTATGTTTTTTTTCATGCTCTTTTTTTGTTGCACCAATTGGTTGTGTCTGCACTTTGCATCCGGTTCTGTGAATGTCCATCTTATCTCGCACCTCAGTACTTCAAATTCTAGACTTTATATATAAGTAGAGCTCTGCTCACACTTGCCTCTGCTGGCAATTCAGATATATTAGATGGTAAGAATAGCATTGAAAACTATGAAAGCCACAAGAGAACCCTAAGGCCTCTTTCAAACGAACAATACGGATTGTGTCAGAATCTGTTGAGGGAAAAACACAGTTTTGCACACAAGTTCAATCAGTTTTCTCTGCGATTGCATTCAGTGTTTCAGTTTTTTTCCGCAGGGGTGCAATCAGTTTTTGATATGTTCACGCGCGTGAAGAAAAACTGAAAAATAACACTCAACATCTTCTAGCAACCATCAGTGAAAAATGCATTGTATCCGGATGCTTTCCAGTTTTCAAACAAGCCCCTTTCACTTCTATGGGGTGAGGGCTGTGTGAGAAACACACAATATAGAACATGCTGAGATTTTTCCTGAACCTAAAGATGACCAGTGATTAACAATGTTTATGTGCACAGACCCACTGAAATGAATAGGTTAGGCCTCTTACAGTGCTGGCCAAAAGTATTGGCACCCCTGCAATTCTGTCAGATAATACTCAATTTCTTCCAGAAAATGATTGCAATCACAAATGCTTTGGTAATAATATCTTCATTTAATGTGTCTTCAATGGAAAACCACAAAAAGAATTGTCAAAAAGCCAAATTGGATATAATTCCACACCAAACATAAAAAAGGGGTGGACAAAAGTATTGGGACCCTTTGAAAAATCATGTGATGCTTCTCTAATTTGTGTAATTAACAGCACCTGTTACTTACCTGTGGCACATAACAGGTGGTGGCAATTACTAAATCACACTTGCAGCCAGTTGAAATGGATTAAAGTTGACTCAACCTCTGTCCTGTGTCCTTGTGTGTACCACATTGAGCATGGAGAAAAGAAAGAAGGCCAAAGAACTGTCTGAGGACTTGAGAAGCAAAATTGTGAGGAAGCATGAGCAATCTCAAGGCTACAAGTCCATCTCCAAAGACCTGAATGTTCCTGTGTCTACCGTGCGCAGTGTCATCAAGAAGTTTAAAGCCCATGGCACTGTGGCTAACCTCCCTAGATGTGGTCGGAAAAGAAAAATTGACGAGAGATTTCAACGAAAGATTGTGTGGATGGTGGCTAAAGAACCTCGACTAACATCCAAACAAGTTCTAGCTGCCCTGCAGTCCGAGGGTACAACAGTGTCAACCCGTACTATCCGTCGGCATCTGAATGAAAAGGGACTCTATGGTAGGATACCCAGGAAGACCCCAGAGACATAAAAAAGCCAGGCTGGAGTTTGCCAAAATTTACCTGAGAAAGCCAAAAACTTTTTGGAAGAATGTTCTCTGGTCAGATGAGACAAAAGTAGAGCTTTTTGGGAAAAGGCATCAACATAGAGTTTACAGGGGAAAAAAAGAGGCCTTCAAAGAAAAGAACACGGTCTCTACAGTCAAACATGGCGGAGGTTCCCTGATGTTTTGGGGTTGCTTTTCTGCCTCTGGCACTGGACTGCTTGACCATGTGCATGGCATTATGAAGTCTGAAGACTACCAACAAATTTTGCAGCATAATGTAGGGCCCAGTGTGAGAAAGCTGGGTCTCCCTCAGAGGTCATGGGTCTTCCAGCAGGACAATGACCCAAAACACACTTCATAAAGCACTAGAAAATGGTTTGAGAGAAAGCACTGGAGACTTCTAAAGTGGCCAGCAATGAGTCCAGACCTGAATCCCATAGAACACCTGTGGAGAGATCTCAAAATGGCAGTTTGGAGAAGGCAGCCTTCAAATCTCAGGGACCTGGAGCAATTTGCCAAAGAAGAATGGTCTAAAATTCCAGCAGATCATTGTAAGAAACTCATTGATGGTTACCGGAAGCGGTTGTTCGCAGTTATTTTGTCTAAAGGTTGTGCTACCAAGTATTAGGCTGAGGGTGCCAATACTTTTGTCCGGCCCATTTTTGGAGTTTTGTGTGAAATGATCAATGATTTGACGATGATTTTTTTCATTCTCTTTTGTGTTTTTTTATTGCAAGCAAAATAAATGAAGATATTATTACCAAAGCATTTGTGCTTGCAATCATTTTCTGGAAGAAATTGAGTATTATCTGACAGAATTGCAGGGATGCCAATACTTTTGGCCAGCACTGTATATGTATAGATGTTATGTTTTCACAAGACTTATCGTAGCTGGACAGAAAACTTGTTTGTGTAAAAGAGGCCTTATGGATCCCACTATAAGTCAATGGGATCAATTGTTGTGGCTTCCATTATGACAGGAGCTTAGACTGGATTCACAACTAGTTTTTACAGTCCACTTGAGGCTTTGATCACATCTGCGTTGAAGGCTTCGTTAGGATCCTTCAATGTAGATTCCATCAAAAAATCGAGACCAAGTAGCGCAGCATACCAGAAACCAAGCGGATGCAATTACAGTCAGCGTTGTGTCCATGTAAAGTGTATGTCCATCATGCAACGGACCTGGTGCTTCCATTTTTGTAACAGAGATCAACAGTAACAAAAGCGCAGATGTGAACGAACCCTAATCTGTTCGCTGTGCCGTACATAGTGAGGACACATCCTTTGGTCATATACCATATTATACAATGGCTTTAGCACGTATGCTGTATGTAACATAGTTTATAAGGCTGAAAAAAAAATATCTGTCCGTCCAGTTCGGCCTGTTTTCCTACAGGTTGATCTAGAGCAGGGGTGCACAACCTGTGGCCCGGGGGCCAAATGCGGCCCTTGATACCATTCTGTGCGGCCCTCAACTATCTGATAACAGACATGTATGTCTATGTATGGTTGTTCACATGTATTTTCCATGTATTCTCCCATTAGATGGGAGTTCTGGAACTGTAGCTAGACATTATGGGTATATACTGTGTGTTCAATACACCATAAATACAGTATTTCATTTGTTAATACCCCTTTAAAATTTTATTTTCGGCCCTTGACGTTGGTTCAGTCGGACAATGTGGCCCCCACCCAGAAAACATTGTGCACCCCTGATCTAGAGGAAGGAAAAAAAAACCCTGTGAGGTAAAAAACAATCTTCCTCAGTTTAGGAGAAAAAAATCCTTCCTAACTCCAATCAGGCAAACTCCCTGGATCAACGACCCCTCTCTAGTAACTATAACCTGTAATATTATTACACTCCAGAAATACATCCAGGCCCCTCTTGAACTCTTTTAGTGAACTTACCATCACCACCTCCTCAGGCAGAGAGTTCCATAGTCTCACTGCTCTTACCATAAAGAATCCTCTTCTATGTTTGTGTACAAACCTTCTTTCCTCCAGAGGATGTCCCCTCGTCACAGTCACAGTCCTGGGGATAAATAGATGATGGGAGAGATCTCTGTACTGACCCCTGATATATTTATACATAGTTATTAGATCTCCCCTCAGTCGTCTTTTTTCTAAAGTGAATAACCCTAATTTTGATAATCTTTCTGGGTCCTGTAGTCCACCCATTCCAGTTATTACTTTAGTTGCCCTCCTCTGAACCCTCTCCAGCTCTGCTATGTCTGCCTTGTTCACAGGAGCCCAGAACTGTACACAGTACTCCATGTGTGGTCTGACTAGTGATTTGTAAAGTGGCAGGACTATGTTCTCATCATGGGCATCTATGCCTCTTTTGATGCAACCCATTATCTTATTGGCCTTGGCAGCAGCTGTCTGACACTGGTTTCTGCAGCTCAGTTTGCTGTTTACTAAAATTCCTAGGTCCTTTTCCATGTCAGAGTTACCCAATATTTTACCATTTAGTATGTACTGGTGACTTGCATTATTCCTTCCCATATGCATAACTTTACATTTTTAAATCAATTCAGTTTTTATTGAGTTTTTCAACAGATAATCGGCTAATCAAGCCGGGTTTTACAGCATTGGGATAAAACAAACAGACAAAGAAACATGGTATGCGCAGTACATTTGAGCGGGTACAGGTGGTAAGACATATGCATCTATCTATTTAGGCACTCAAAGGTTGAGGCTTGGAGGGAAGAAGAAGGTCAGTTACTCATGTATTGCTAGAGTATTTAGAAGAAGTCCAGGCGTCCCACATCATTTCAATTTTGGAAACCGTGGCGTTCGTGTGTGCCAGCGTTCTTTCATATAGATATGTGGTATTCACTCGATGTACCACCTCAGAATCAGGAGGAATGTTACTACTTTTCCATTTGCTAGTAATGGCTAATTTAGTTGCTACGAACAGGTGTGTAGCCACCAGTCGACACCTGAAGGGGATGGATGAGATCCCTATTAGGAGCAGTGCCATCTCGGGCATGGGGGTGATGTCTGTTCTGGCTATTTCTGAGATCACTGCAAATATCTTGTGCCATAATGTCGTTAGCAAAGGGCAGCTCCATAGGATATGAAGGAGGGTACCCTTTCCGCCACAATTTCGCCAACAAAGATGTGAGACGCCTGGGTACATACGACATAGTCTGTCAGGCGTATAATACCATCTTAAAATGGTTTTGTAAAAGGATTCAACGTGAAGGGTACATTTGAGGTGCGAAGAGATGTACCGGAAGGCCATTGACCACTCTGAGTAAGTGAAGGAACGTTGGAGGTCTTTTTCCCATGACAGCAGTGGAGCCGTTTTAATGAATGTGTTTTTGCCCCCCATCTGCAAATATAAGAGGCGTAGAGAGGATAGAGGGGTGGATGTGTGGGACCAGAACTTGATAATATCAGGATTGGCCTCAACAACAGAGGATTTGGTAGACATTAGATGGTGTCGTATCTGCAAGTATTTATAAAATTCAGTGTGAGGTATACCGTATTCTCGGTTGAGATCTTGAAAAGTACGTAAAGCACCATTCTCAAATAAATGGGAAATCTTTGTGATAGAACGACTTCTCCAAAGGGAAAGATCTAAGTCAGGAACAAATAACTCCAACAGTTCAAGTGGGGTTTCTTCCTGTAGTGAAATGCCTGAATGGTGACTGGAAGTATGGTAGGATTTCCAGCATTCCACCCCCACCCTGATGAGGTAAGGTATGGAAAGGGGAAGAATGAAAGAGGGGGTCAGTGAGGCTATCAGTAAGGCCCTTAAACTGTGGGAAGGGGCGAGGGTGGCCTCTATTGTATTGCAAGGGTTGCACGAAGAGGGGGACCACCAAGATCGTAATTGTGAAACCACAGTGGCAACATAGTAGTCTGCCAAGTTAGGGAGGTTGAGGCCTCCGCATGGTCTACGTCTCGCGAGCAAAGTAGACGATATGCGCGGTTTCTTATTGGCCCACACGAAAGAGTTCAGTAACTTCGAAGCCTTAGTGAAGAATGAGTGTGGGAGTTTTATAGGAAGAGCCCGGTAAAGGAAGAGAAGTTTTGGGAGATGGAACATTTGGAATGCAGCAATGCGACCTACCCAGGAGATCTCAAACTTGGACATAGCTTGGAGGTCTGATGCCAATTGGGCTAAGAAAGGGAGGTAGTTTTTCTCGTATAGGGTGGAGACCGAACTAGTGAGGGTAATACCTAAATATGATACATGGGTTGGCTGCCAGTCCAATTGGAAACGCTGTTGCAGGTTATTCCAGCTTAGTGGGGGAATGTTTAGCGGCAAGGCCTGTGATTTGGAGGTGTTCAACTTATAGTATGATAAATTGCCAAAATGTCGAATGGTGTCAAGCAATGCAGGGAGTGAGGTAGATGGGTTGCTCATAGAGAGAATAATGTCGTCTGCATACAACGAGATGCAGTGGGTGTGGGAACCAATCGGGATACCCTCAATAAGCGGGTTGTTACGGATAGCTTGTGCCAGGGGCTCAATGGCCATTATAAAGATAAGTGGAGATAGGGGACATCCCTGTCTGGTCCCATTAGTAATAGGGAAGGGGTCAGATAAGGTGTTGTTAACAAACACCCTAGCGGAGGGGTATGAGTACAGGGCTTTAATGGAGGACAGGATGTGGCCCGAAAACCCCATTTTGTCAAGGACGGCAAACACAAAAGACCAGTTCAAGCGGTCGAATGCTTTTTCAGCATCTAACGTAACAAACAGAGCCTGATGTTTTTTCCTAGTAACGTAGTCTAGAAGATGAATTGCTCTTTTCGTGTTGTCTTGTATCTGCCGTCCTCTGACAAAACCGGTCTGATCTGGGGAAATTAAGGTGGGGATTATGGCGGCCAATCTGTTCGCTAGCAGCTTAGCGTAGATCTTAATGTCTGTATTTAGAAGAGAGATAGGGCGGAAATTTTGGGGTCTATCCGGAGGTTTGCCAGGCTTTGGTAGGGTCACAATGGTAGCTTCCAACATCTCCTTGGGGAAGGAGCCCATGTTAGCTGCAGCGGAGAGCAGCGGGACCAGGTGGGGTACTAGGGTATCCGTAAAGGACTTATAGTACATGTTGGAAAGACCGTCCGGGCCTGGAGATTTATGGAGGGGAAGAGCCTTAATGACTTTTGTTATTTCCCCTGGGCTAAAGGGAGCGTTTAAGGAGTCTAGTTGGTCCATTGACAGGCAGGGCAGAGATAGCGAGGCCAAAAAGGACTTGATAGAGTTGTCAGAGGGTACTATGTTTGGATCCTCAGTGGCTAAATTGTACAGGGAAGCATAAAAAGATTGGAACTCCTGTGCAATGTCCCTAGGGAAAGTGACTTTAATATTATCACTACGTTTCAACAGAAACGGGATGCGGGATTTAGCTGACAATGACTTAACGCGATGGGCCAGCAATTTGCTAGCTTTATTATTCTGCGAATAGTACAATGATTTGGTTCTTTTTAAATTGTTTTCGTATTTATACAACAAGCAATCTTTTAGCTGTAGTCTAAGGGTGCGGAGGGAATCAGTATGCACAGATGACGGGGAGGTTTTGTTCAGTTGCTCTATCTTCCTAATTTTATTTAACGTGTCCATGAAGGCGCGGTCCCTCTCTACTTTAGACCTGTGCCCGAGTTTTATAAAAATGCCTCTTATAAAGGCCTTGTGGGCATTCCATAGGACTGCCGGGTCTGCCACAGAACCAACATTTACAGAGAAATATTCCTGTAGTGCATGCAGGAGTTCAGCTTTAAATCTAGGGTTAGCCATGAGATATGTGTTGTTACGCCACATGAAGTCGCTTCTCCCACTACAGGCATCTGCCATCGTTATGGAAATGGCCGAATGATCCGACCAAGTAATGTCTTCAATGGTGGAGGATTTGGCCAGATCCAAGGCTGATTTGTTGAGGAGGAAGAGGTCAATTCTGGAATAGGATTGATGAACGGGAGAGAAGAAGGTGAAGTCCCTCTCTGAGTCGTGTTGCAGTCTCCATATGTCATAAAGACCATGATGGGAGATCAAATTGTCTAGAGCTACTGCTCTAGGTCTGTTGATGGATGTAGAATCCAGAGCTGGGTCAGGAATGGCGTTGAAGTCGCCTCCCCAAACAACCACTCCCCGCTTAATGCTATCCACTTTTTCGCAAAGGGAAGAGATAAATGAACTAGGGCAACCAACTGGGGCATAGATGGCTAATAAAGTATATACCACATTGTTGAGGGAGCATACTATGATAATATATCTCCCTTTAGAGTCAATTACCTCAGAAATGGGCGTGAACGCTATACTGCTTTTAATGGCCAGGAGGACCCCCCTTTTTTTCTTGGCATGGTGCGATTGAAATATATGGGGAAATTGTGGGTGTTTAATTCTGTGAGCATCTTGTGAGAGAAGGTGGGTCTCCTGGGCCATTATGATGTCGCAGTTGAGACGTTTGACCTCCCTCCAGAATAGGGAGCGTTTAAATGGGCTATTAAGGCCTTTAACATTCATAGAGGACAGTTTAAGAGCCATGGATGTGCAAATAGTAATGCATATATACTAGCAATGAACAAGATATTGCCATAGAGGTCTGTGTGTAAAGACATAAAAGTTGCATAAGTAACCTGGAGTACCAGTGCAAATACCATAAGGAAGGCGCAAGCATATGCGCCCAATATATTCCTGCGCAGTAAAACATAAACAAAACATGAACTGAGAAGAACATATATAAAATAGGGAAGACTGAAACAAACAAGAATAATCCGCTTAGAAAGCAGGTTTTCTGGAAGCGGGGACAGTCACTCACGGTTCAGACCGAGCAGCAGTGGAACCATACGGGGCTATCCGACAGTTCTAGCAAAGTCGATAAGAAAGACTAGTAGGCTATTTTCTTTGTCTCCTCCTAGAGGAGACTACTTGCCAGTCCGGCATCAGGTGGTTGGGCTGCTTGAGTAGATCCTCAGAGGAGAAAGGAGTGATGTTCCAGGATGCGAGCACCTTTGTTCCGTCCTCCACGGATAAGATAGCATGGGTGGCACCGTCTCTATGGATCAGAATCTTCGTGGGGAAACCCCACCTATAAGGTATCTTGTGATCGCGCAGAGCTGCTGTGATGGGGAGTAGTTGTCTCCGTTGTTGTAGGGTCGCTGCGGAGAGGTCCACAAAGAGCTTGAGATGGTTGTACGGAGCAGGGAGGTCTCCCATCCTCCTCGCCGCTTGCATCATAGCCTCCTTGACATGGAAAAAATGGATCCGCGCCAGGACATCTCTAGGCGCGGTATCCGGAAGATGACGAGGTCTAGCTACCCTATGAATTCTGTCGATAGTGATGTCAGCAGAGGTAGCATCTGGAAGAAGCAGTTTAATCAGCCCCTGAGCATAGGTACATAAATCCTGAGGTTGTATGTCTTCGCTTATGCCTCTAAACTTGACATTGTTCCTCCTGGACCTGTCCTCAAGGTCGACAATTTTTGCTCTCATAAGGTCCATTTCATCGGACATTGCATTGTGAGAATCCACTAACTGATTGAAGGACGTAGCATAGTCGCCCATTTTGTCTTCGATGTGGGAAACCCGTCCTCCCAGCTGGTGTACAGAGGCTTGAATTGGTTTCAGCATGGAGGCAATGTCCCCGGATAATGAGGAGCTAAGCGCGAGAAACATTTCCTTAAGGAGATTGCCAGAAGCCGGAGCTTCAGAGGTAGGGAAGGATTTCAGGGCATTGGAGGCAGAAGGAGGGAGGCAAGTCTCCCCTGAATCTGGTGAGAAGCCGCTAGCTGTAGCATTGCCCCTAGGCCTCTGTTTAGCGGGGCTAGAGCTCGGTGAAGGCCCACTAGAACTTCTGGGGCCTACCTTTGGTGTGCCTGTTGGCGGTGAGTTATGGTCAGAATTGCGCTTATCCGTGTCGCGCTGAGGGCTCAGGGCAGTAGGGGAGGGAGGCCTCGCTACTGTCGGAGAGAGGGAGCCACCAGACAGGGCCGAGTGCGGAGAAGCGGCAGGGGAAGGTGCCGCTGCGCTGGAAGTCGGCGAGCTCGGCGCACGAGGCGGCCCGGCGCCATCTTGGTTTTCCTCCCTGCTGAAGAAAAAGTCCAGTTTGCACTGTTTTTTCACCGCCCGCTTACCCCTGGTCATCATCAGGGAGACTTTAAGCAGCTTTAGAAGGACTTTGGCAAGTTCTTTGTCGCATATGCAGGTAATTTGCTCAGGCAATCGCTGCTAGATAGACGGAGCTCCGCATTCAGGCGTCCATTCCTCTCGGCCAGCAAGCCACGCCCCCTATAACTTTACATTTGTCAGTGTTAAACCTGACTAGGTTTTCTATATTACAATTGATTATATTATTACACAATGGGAAAATAAAAATATGTAGCCGTCTGATCATGAGCACTACAATCCTATAAGGCACTTATTGTGGTAACACATATTTTGCATTTTATATTGTTTCGTTGACTATCTTTATTACAATGTGATGCTGTTAGTGTCGGAACGGTTGTTTTTGCTCAGTACATTTTCCACAGCCGCCCCTGGTCCCTGTCACGGTCGTATCTCCTCAGCCCTGGAAACCTGATCTTTACCTGGTTAGAGTAAACACGCAGGCTGTTTGTAGATATAGATGAGGTGATGGGGACTGACCCTCCCTTAGCATGCATTTTCTATATATAACCACATGCTGTGACATACATAGACATTCCTCACTCTTCTATGTGTGTCATGTTACTGCTCAGATCAAGTTTCAAGAGAGATAGACAAAAACAGCAAAATAAAAAATTGCAACCCTCAGATCTCTAAATATCACAAAGTTGTCTTATATCGATATATACTAATGCCAATATTTCCCAGCTATTGATGCTGCAGTATAGGAATATATCTGCAGCCTCCTCATAGCATACCAAGCGCCGCGTTGTACATTGTACATTCACTTGGATAGGTTGTCATTTTTTTTGAGTACCCCTTTAAGAGGAGACAATATTTCATCAATTCTTTGCTTCCTGGACCCCTGTGGCTATGGTTTACAGCATAATAGGTAATGAGCTTTGCTCCAAACTTTTTAAATTTTGTGAGGTACAAATATATCCTGTTATGTGACCTCCACTGTATCATCTTTCTTGGACCTTCTGTCCAGTAACATGTTGAGGGAAGGTTCCTAACGTCACTTGCTCTGGCCTTTTGAATTTCTGCCACAGTCACATTGTGACCTTTCATTGAGCCATGCTGATCAAAGCACGTTGTAATATACTTTCATGGGAGCCGTGCCATTGACAAGTTGACTTTAGAAGCTGGCGCAACACATTGACCAACTCGCCTGGCGTTGCCATTGGCGCAGGTTACACAAGACGCATTGATCCATGTTGTAACTTTTGCTACGTCTGGTGGTCTTTATTTCATCCGATCAGGGCTGCCATCAGGAATTTCGGGGCCCCCTACAGGCAAATTTTGCGGGCCCCCCCCCCTTTCGGGTAAACTTTACAGATTGCAAAATGGCTAACTTTTTTTTCTTAACAAGTCGCATCATTGTGTTTATTATCTCTGTACAGTGACATCACTGTGTTTATTATCTCTGTACAGTGACATCACTGTGTTTATTATCCCTGTACAGTGACATCACTGTGTTTATTATCCCTGTACAGTGACATTACTGTGTTTATTATCTCTGTACTGTGACATCACTGTGTTTATTATCCCTGTACGGTGACATCACTGTGTTTATTATCCCTGTACAGTGACATCGCTGTGTGTATTATCCCAGTGCAGGAAGAGGTAAGTGGTCTGTGTTTGTGTGTTTGTTTTCTATTTTTCAGGGTCGTGAATGCAGAGGACTACGTCGGATTCGGTGGACTACGTCGGACCAGCTTTTTTTTTTTTTTATAAAATGGTCAAACAGGGGTCTGGGGGAGTGTTTATTTCAATAAAATGTTTTATACTTGTGTGTGTGTATTTTTTTTTTACAATACTACAGTTTTAGTAATTATGGCTATCTATGGACGGCCCTGATTACTAATACTGGGCTTAGTGCTTGCCGGTATGGCAGGCCAGCACTAACCCCAACATCTATTACCTCGGCACCCACCGCCACCAGGGGTGCCGGGAAGAGCCGGGTACCCGCAGGACCGGACCTTCTAAATTGAGGGTCTGGCTCTGGGGCGGCTGCAGGCTGGTACCATTAGGCTGGGAAGGGCCAATAACCGTGTCCCTTCCCACCCTGGTAGTGCCAGGCTGCCGCTGCTGGTTGTATCTGGCTGGTGAAGGAAAAAAGGGGGGGACCCCACGCCATTTTTTTTTCAAAAATTTCATTATTTTAAAAAAAAAATGGCGTGGGGTTCCCCCCTTTTTTCCTTCACCAGCCAGATACAACCAGCAGCGGCAGCCTGGCACTACCAGGGTGGGAAGGGACACGGTTATTGGCCCTTCCCAGCCTAATGGTACCAGCCTGCAGCCGCCCCAGAGCCAGACCCTCAATTTTGAAGGTCCGGTCCTGTGGGTACCCGGCTCTTCCCGGCACCCCTGGTGGCGGTGGGTGCCGAGGTAATAGATGTTGGGGTTAGTGCTGGCCTGCCATACCGGCAAGCACTAAGCCCAGTATTAGTAATCAGGGCCGTCTGTAGATAGCCATAATTACTAAAACTGTAGTATTGTAAAAAAAAAAATACACACACAAGTATAAAACATTTTATTGAAATAAATACTCCCCCAGACCCCTGTTTGACCATTTTATTAAAAAAAAAAAAAAAAAAGCTGGTCCAACGTAGTCCACCGAATCCGACGTAGTCCTCTGCATTCACGACCCTGAAAAATAGAAAACAAACACACAAACACAGACCACTTACCTCTTCCTGCAGTGGGATAATACACACAGCGATGTCACTGTACAGGGATAATAAACACAGTGATGTCACCGTACAGGGATAATAAACACAGTGATGTCACCGTACAGGGATAATAAACACAGTGATGTCACAGTACAGAGATAATAAACACAGTGATGTCACAGTACAGAGATAATAAACACAGTGATGTCACCGTACAGGGATAATAAACACAGTGATGTCACCGTACAGGGATAATAAACACAGTGATGTCACAGTACAGAGATAATAAACACAGTGATGTCACAGTACAGAGATAATAAACACAGTGATGTCACCGTACAGGGATAATAAACACAGTGATGTCACCGTACAGGGATAATAAACACAGTGATGTCACCGTACAGGGATAATAAACCTCAGATCAACACCTTGTGCCCCCATCAGACCTCAGATCAGCGTCTTGTGCCCCCATCAGACCTCAGGTCAGCGTCTTGTGCCCCCGACCTGTTCTGCGATGGCGCTGCCATCAGGCTCCCCGCTCCACTGTCTTCCCTGCAGGCGCA
Source organism: Rhinella marina (assembly GCA_900303285.1). Taxonomy (NCBI): domain Eukaryota; kingdom Metazoa; phylum Chordata; class Amphibia; order Anura; family Bufonidae; genus Rhinella; species Rhinella marina. The sequence goes on along the minus strand of ONZH01023436.1, from coordinate 99,516 downwards.
CACTATGACCTGACGCTGCGTCAGGTCATAGTGCGCGCCGGCAGGGAAGACAGTGGAGCGCGGAACCTGATGGCAGCGCCAGCGCAGAACAGGTAAGTATGCTTTTTTAAAGTGGCTGGGTGGGCTGATCTGAGGTCTGAGGGGGGGCACAAGACCCTGGTCTGAGGGGGGCAAAAGACGCTGACCAGAACCAGATGTGTACTTCTCAGGCTCATGAAGCACACGGACACAGCTCTACACCTAAAAAAAAAAAAAGCTAAAACCACACATAACTCCTCAATTATACTCACTTGTCCTGGTGTCCAAGTTGTCCTACCGGCTGGCGCGGTCTCCCCTCCGGGCGGTCTCCTGAGGAACGGCACAGGTGGCGCGATTACGTCATCACGCCGCCCACGTCACAACAGTGCGCCGCCCACCGGAGCCGGACTCGCATCTAGATGGCGCCGCCTCACCTCTCATTACAGGTGAGCGTGCGCCCCTGCCGAGTCCCGACACGACAGCACCCTCTAACCCCCGGCCCGCGGCGGCCAGCGGGCCCGTTAACATGGCAGCAGGCAGAGCAGCAAAGGCAGGTTGACATGCAGGCGGGCCGCCGGGCCGGGCCCCCCCCATGTGTCCTAGAGTCCGGGCCCCATACGGCAGTACCAGTTGTACTGCCCTATCGGCGGGCCTGCATCCGATTATCTTTGCTCTATAGCTTACATCAGCCTAATAAAATGGGGTAACCGGACAGGATCAAAGATTTACATGGGTTTTGTAATAACTGCAGATAAAAAAAGTTGTTCCAACAACTGAGACCACTGCCTTTTTTGGAGACTTTATCCCCATTCTAAGCTGGAGAGCAGAATAAGCATTCTCCACAGACTTTAGTGGGAACATAAAAAATTTCTATGTTCCCACAAGGAATGTCACCAAGCTTTCCCAAATTTTTGAATACCTGAAATTTTCATTTAAGTATATGCATATATACAATTTGGAGACAAAAGTATTGTTGTCTTAATCATTGAATTCAGGTGTTTCATTCACTCCCATTGCCACAGGAGTATAAAATCCAGCCCCTAGGGATGCAGTCTGCTTTTAACAACATTTGTGAAAGAATGGAACTTTCTAAAGAACTCACTGAATTCCAGTCTGTTACTGTAATAGGCCACCAGATGCCACCATTCCAGGAAGTCAGTTCGTAAAATGTATTCCCTCCTTGTCGGAGTTGTTGAGTGATAAGGCACATAGGGCATAAAAGTCGTCAACCCTCTGCTGACTCAATAACTGCAGAGCTCCAAACCTTCTCTGGTATTAACATCAGCACAAAAACTGTGCTGTGCCAGGAGCTTCATGGCTAAGCAGTTGCATGGCAAGCCTTACATCACCAAGCACAATGCCAATGGTTGGATGGGCTGGTGTAAAGCACGTTGCCATTGGTCTCTGGAGCATTGGAAATGTGTTCTGTGGAGTGACAAGTCAGGCTTCTCTGGCAGTCTGATGGATGATTCTGGGTTTGGTGAATGCCAAGAGAACGTTACCTGCCTAAGTGCATTGTACCAACATTAAAGTTTGGTAGAGGAGGGGTTGCTTTTCATTGGTTGGTCAAGGCCCCTGAGTTCCAATGAAGGGAAATCTTAATGCTTCAGCATACCAAAACAACTGTATGCTTCCAACTTTGAGAACAGTTTGGGGAAGGCTTTTCTCTTCCAGCATGACTGTGCCCCAAAGCACAAAGCAAGGTCAAGAAAGGTCGGGTGAGTTGGTGTGGAAGAACTTGACTTGCCGCACAGAACCCTGATCTCAACCCTGCCCAACGCTTTTGTCATTAGATTGAAGATTGCGAGCCAGGCCCTTTCATCCAACATCAGTGTCTGACCTCATAAATGTTCTTCTGGATGGATGGGTGAAAATTCCTGCACACTCCAAAATCTTGTAGAGTGGAAGATGTTTTAGCTGCAAAGGGAGGACCAACTTCATATTAATGCCTATGGATTTAGAATGGGATATCAAAAAAGCTCCTGCAGGTATAATGTGTAGGTGTCCTAATACTTTTATTCATCCAGTGCTTATGTCCAGACTCCAGGACTACCCTACCGAGGAATCTTGTATTCTGCAGCATAAGGCACTCTTCCTCTGTACTCTGATTTCCAGGAACATGATGACTCTTGTGTAATTTAGGAATTTACCCATACTTCTATGTACATGTGAAACACATGACCCCAAATCCTAATATGCAATAGAGAAATGATACTTTCCTAGTGTTAAACTGTTTATGTAGAACAATGCTGTAAATTATGTAGTTCTAGTAATTTGGACTAAACTTTCAAGTAACCTTTTAGAATGCAACACAATGGCCACACGTATGTTAAATGGTGTAGATTTTTCACATCAGAATTGCTTTTTTTTTTTTAACAAATTTCACCCACGAGCTGCAAGTGTCTGCATTACAACCTGAGCCCTCCTCCGGCCAGTGGACGTTTTTGGGGCAGTATTTTGTGATGGACTGTAGTATTTGGCTCTGTTGGGGTAGTATAATGTGCCGCAATATGGTATTGTTGGCCCTGCCTCTTTAAGTTCCCAGTCCGCCCCTGCTCCCAGCTCAGACGGTCCACATGACATCATAGCTCGTTATCATGTGAGACCCAACATAAGAGGTCACAGTGACCTCATTGCAGCCTCTTGTGCCATTCTACTGCTCTAAACCTATGAGACTGAATGGCAGCAGATACGGCCATGATTGTGCCCCCACTTCTGGATAGCGAGGTGATGCCCTAGGCGGGCACCTACCCTCGCCTACTCGTCATCCCAGCCCTAGCTGCAGCCTCTTTCTAGTAGTGTTTATATGAAATAAATGCAAGGGCAGACTGGGAACTTAAAGTGGCCCTGGAAAAATACTAAAAGTGGCCCTGTTTTGTAGTTGGGTCCAAATTGATGGAAGGCAGGGCCAGCGATACCATATTGTGGCACATTATACCACCCCAACAGAGCCAAATACCACAGTCCATCACAAAATACTGCCAGCAGCACAAAATACATCCCCAGAACCTTCGCCGGCCATGAGGAAGACCCAGTCAGCTCCCTGGGCATCGGCCCACCGGGAAATTTCCCTGTAAGGTCTTTGGCCAATCTGCCCCTGAATAAATGGATTTAAAGGGGTCGGCCAATGTATAAGACACTCTTCAGCAGCTCTGTCTTCTGGATAGCAGATATCAGACTGACTGCTGGGATATGTGAGAGCAGAAATGTGCATGGATTACACTTAAGTAGCATGTGTCTCTGACTTTTGAACCAAAATTGCAGTCAACTGCAACTTTAGGTACAAACAGAGCAGCCGGACTGATAGTCAAACGTTCTGGGTAAGAAAAATGGTGACTTTTGACTGATGGCAATCTGTAATATTATAAAATAGTATATATATATATATATATATATATATATATATATATACGGTATATAGTATAGTATTAATAAAAAAACAAAAATAAAAACAGCTAAGAACACTGTCAGTCTTGGGTTGATGATGGCAAATTCAGAAATCCTTCAGCCTGTGATTTTGGGACTGTAGAGTGGTAAAAGATATTTTATTGTACTTAAAGGGGTATTCCGGTTACCATAAATATAACTTATGTTTTAGACTAATTCATCATCAATCATTACCTAATATAATGTCTATTTCACATATTTACCGTTCAGTAGTTATAAAGTACTTTTCTTCCCCTGTTACCCACTGTGTTCCTCATAAGTTACCATGGCACCGACCTGTAGTTCTGAGCCTTTGTCAGGTCAGGCATGCTCAGTGTGTTCAATTCTCTAGCTAAATGTCAGTGTGCTGCAGTTTACTGAGTAGAGGGGGTGTGTCTGGACTGGAATATCAGGCAACCAATCAGTAATCATCAACACTCATGAAGAAGCAGAAACTCACAGCAGGAAAGCTAGGGATTGTGGGAATTGTAGTTTTGTGAGGGAAGATCAGGAGCCATGATACCCTCAGTGTGTTGCAGACTCACACAGGAGCTAGACAAATGGATTACAAGGTAAACTGAAGCTCTGGTTATATGTATAGTTATGGGTTCTGGTTGGGTCACAGCTTGCAGCCTTAATGCAGTTTATCAAAAATTAAGTTACGTTACCGGAATACCCCTTTAATGTGGTTGTCCCACCTTGCTGTTTCCATGGTGGGATGGGATTACGTGCTGGCCCCAGGTGGTCGGCTTACAGAAACAGCCGAGCGGGCTGGTGCTTCACTGTTTCCCATTGTAATAAATGGGGGTTAGGAAAACAGTTCAGCAGAACAAAATACACTGCTTCTGCAATTCCTCTTAGGCCTCATTCACGTGGCTGTTGCCCGGCCAAGCCCATATTGCGGCCCGCAACAGCAGGTCTGTAATATACGGGCACCCACCGTGTGCACCCCACATCACTTGAATGGGTCGGCAATCTGGAAGGTGCGGAGTGGTGGTACGGAACCCCACGGAAGCACTACGGAGTGCTTCCTTGGAGTTTCTCCCCATGCCTCCGCACCGCAAAAAATAAAAAAAAAGAACTTGTTTAATTTTTTTGTGGTGCGGACGGATCACGGACCCATTCAAGTTGAATAGGTCTGCATCTGTCTGCAGAAACTGCACGGAGCGGCCAGCAAACGTTCATGTGCATGAGGCCTTAATCTGTACTATTGGTTGAACATTGTGAGTAGGACTACATGTACCATACATGCTCTGGATTTTCAGCAGCATACTTGCATGTGAAAAATCCATGGCGTTTACAATAGCAGCAAAGTGAATGAGATTTTAAGGGTGCCTTAACGTTTCTGCAGCCGAAAATCAGTTCCATTCATCTAAATGGGTTTAATTTTGGCGAGAAGCAAATGGATCGGCAAATGGAACTAATTCTCAGTTGCAGAAATTTCTGCAACAAAATCTGCCCTGTGTGCAGGCACCCTGTCCCTAACAAATCTCATCCACGCACTATGGAAAAGAAAATCCACAGCATTTCCGCGCCCAAATATTATGAAAAATCTGTATTATATGGTGCAGATTTTGCTGTTGCCAATTTTGGCAAAATACTTACGGGCAGGGATAGGACTGTTGTATTAGGGGCCTGCCCTTCCGTTCTGCAAAATGCAGAAGGCACTCGGCCGGCATCGGACCGCAAAACATCCAACAGTTGTGTGCATGAGCCCTGAAGGGATTGTCTGACTGGCAAAAGTAGATAAAGTTAATACAAGGCACTTACTAATGTATTGTTATTATCCATATTGCCTCCTTTGCTGGCTGGATTCATTTTTCCATCACATTATACACTGCTCGTTTCCATGGTAACAACCACCCTCAATCAAACAGTGGTGGTCATGCTTACAAACTATAGGAAAAACCACCAGCATATGAGAACTCCTTTGGTCCTGGCCACCAGAGAGGCCGATGCCCTTTCCTATAGCGTGCAAGCACAGCCACCACCCTGGATTGTAAGGTGGTCGTAACCATGGAAACGAGCAGAATATAACATGATGGGAAAATGAATGGAGCCAGCAAAGGAGGCAATATGGAGAATCACAATACATGAGTAAGTGCCTTGTATTAACTTTCTCTACATGATAAATGCCATTTGCTGAGGTGACACGACCCCTTTGAGCTGTGCCGGTTTGAGATTTGTTCACAGGATCATTTATTTTTCTGCTTCTGTAAAACACTGTGGATTTTCCCCCAATAATTCCACGATGGTAAATCCGTGACAGATCCTGTGACTTCTGCACCGCCCCCTCCCCCCCCAATCAGTGGAACGTGGCCTCCTCTCTGACAGTATGCTGCAAACTTCTGCAATACTACAGGTGACGTCACGGACAACGCCCCCTCCGTGCCCCCTCTGTCTCTATGGATCAGGCGGCAGCATTCTGTAGACACGCCCCCATCGTACGTCACTCACTGCCCGCATACCGCCTCCCCTCCCCCGGGACTGGTGACGTGATATCACCAGCCGGCTGTAAAGAGAAAACCGGCTTCTACCGGCCAGCCGAGAGAGAGAGAGAGCGGAGAGCTAGCGGGAGGATGAGTGACTGACCGGAGACAGCGAGCCCCTATCCGTCCAGCAGCCGGGGACATGGCTCAGAGCAAGGACACCCTTCTACACCTCCTGGCCGGAGGGTAAGAGCGTCACCATAAGTTTTATGGCATGATATTACATCACAGACACTTGTCAGGAACTACAGCACCCAGCATGTCCTGTCATCTGCCTCTGCTGGGACTTGTAGTTCCACAGCAGCAAGGCAGGTGTATAGTCCCTGTTATAATCCACATATACAGTATATGTAGTGATGGTGTCATCCTACAGGAGGCTCTCCAGGGGTATTAATTCTATGGTATAATATCAGATAGTGTATGCTATAATAAACTATAGTGTAATCTAACATACTAATATATAACATAGAGTAATACAATATATGATCTAATAAAACAGCCTAATATAAAGCATAGTGTAATACAACATATTTTATACTATACATAATATAATATAAAGTAGTATGAGGTAATGTAAAGCATATATAATATAGTGTAATATAACAATACATACAATACTATATATAATTTAACGTATGATATATTGAACAATGTGATATAAAATAATGTAAAGCAACATAGTATGTATAATATAGTGTAATATAGGAAATATAATATAGCGGTGTGATATAAAGTAGTATGATTATTAGAACAGTGTAATATAATAAAGCGTAGTGTAATATAGCGCGGTGTGATATAAAGTGGTATGATTATTAGAACAGTGTAATATAATAAAGCATAGTGTAATATAGCGCAGTGTGATATAAAGTAGTATGATTATTAGAACAGTGTAATATAATAAAGCGTAGTGTAATATAGCGCGGTGTGATATAAAGTGGTATGATTATTAGAACAGTGTAATATAATAAAGCATAGTGTAATATAGCGCGCGGTGTGATATAAAGTAGTATGATTATTAGAACAGTGTAATATAATAAAGCATAGTGTAATATAGCGCGCGGTGTGATATAAAGTAGTATGATTATTAGAACAGTGTAATATAATAAAGCGTAGTGTAATATAGCGCGGTGTGATATAAAGTAGTATGATTATTAGAACAGTGTAATATAATAAAGCGTAGTGTAATATAGCGCGGTGTGATATAAAGTAGTATGATTATTAGAACAGTGTAATATAATAAAGCATAGTGTAATATAGCGCGGTGTGATATAAAGTAGTATGATTATTAGAACAGTGTAATATAATAAAGCGTAGTGTAATATAGCGCGGTGTGATATAAAGTAGTATGATTATTAGAACAGTGTAATATAGCGCGCGGTGTGATATAAAGTAGTATGATTATTAGAACAGTGTAATATAATAAAGCGTAGTGTAATATAGCGCGGTGTGATATAAAGTAGTATGATTATTAGAACAGTGTAATATAGCGCACGGTGTGATATAAAGTAGTATGATTATTAGAACAGTGTAATATAGCGCGGTGTGATATAAAGTAGTATGATTATTAGAACAGTGTAATATAATAAAGCATAGTGTAATATAGCGCGGTGTGATATAAAGTAGTATGATTATTGCAGTATAATATCTGCACATGGCTGAGTGAATGCAGCGCTGTCTGCCGGTGACTCGGTGCCAGGTAATCTTAGTAATGCAGTCAGGTGGCATCCATCTCCCGGTTTCTATATATACGTTCATCATCTTCACGTGTTCTGCCTCTTAACCCCTTCCCCGCTGTCCTGTAAGGAGCAGTCCTTGCTTCTTGCCGTAAGGGCAGCCCCAGAGTCACAGGAAGGAAACGCCGGCTGCAGGCAAGGTCACATGGAGATTACAGACTCATGGCGGGGGAAGCTGGTTATATAGAGGGCTACCAGTCCTGCTGATGTTGTGTCCATGACGTGGCGCAGACGGGTTCCTATTTATTAGCGCCATGCAGTGTGGATATTATTATAGTCCTCCTTGCTGGTGGTTGGTCATTTAGCTACAAATGTTTTATTCTCCCCGATGATTCACTCGGTTGCCGCACGGGTTCCGATTAGTTTCCAGCATCAAATCTTTGATTTCCTCAAACTATATCACAGCAGTGGGTCTCCCATCCCTGCAGAACTACAGCTCCCAGCATGCCCATACTGGGAGTTGTGTTTTTGTGAAAGCTGGAGAGCCCCATGGCGGAGACCACGGCTATGTCCGTAGACTGCAGTCATAGACACGCTGCTCAGTCTAGTATGACGTTATGGGGGTAATGTGGATGGCCATGTTATGGGGAAAGGCCTCGCCTCGGGCCACAGTATGGGGGACGGGGTCAGCCACATTGTCACTGGTCATGTTGGGGGTGACTGGTAAAGCTATTGATTGGGTAAAGCGATGCAGTTACTGCGGCTGGTGACATGATGGGAGGACTGGACAATGGACACCTTCCTATGATATAGCTATGAAATATTCCGGTCTGACACTTGTATCACTATGCAGCTCTGTGTGTATCCGTACAGGACGTGTCCCAGGACAGCCAGCTTACCTCCAGCCGAGGTGAAGAATCCCTTTAAATTGACCTCCTGGAGGGAAACCATTAAACAGATTAAGAGAGGCAGGGTTGAGTGGATTAACCCCTTGTGTGCCTCCTGCTCTACCGCTGTCTATGATTATCCCTTTAAATCGTCTATAGTGGGGCCAGAGTTAGTGACTTTTCTAGAAGTCATTCATCCACAGGGCGAGCATGTGCTCCAGTAACCTAGAAGGAGCCCGGTGATGGCGTGACGTGAGGGAGGCTGTGTCACTGTGTGGGTTCACTTGACATCCTTTTGATGCTTTTTTTTGGTTTGTTTTACTTTCCCGTGACTCAGGCGTAATTTCCTCCCTTGCTGCATTTCTTAACCCTTTGTGTGCCGCACGGCTCGGTTATTGCTCAGTTATTTGGTCTTGTGCATTAGGATTTGAGACATATCTCATCAGAGCAGCCGGGGGGGGCAATGACCAATGTGCATCCATTGGTGACCCTGGATGCCACTTTTGTCACCTGTGCCTCGGAATATATACAGTCGAGTCACATTATTATGACCACTTCCTACTTTTGATGTCGGCAGCTAGGGCTGAGTGAATGGCGCTTCGGATCCAAGATCTGAAGTCGATTAGTTTCCCAAATATACTCCGTAGCACCACGTGCCACTGATGTGAGAGGTGAAGCAGACGGACGGTCACTGTACATCGGCAAAAAAGGCTTAAATTTTTGGGCATTATAGGAATTGAACCTCCACTGATTGGCAAAGGGTTTTCTTCTTCGATGGGTCACGTCTCATTATATGGATGGACCTTGGCGTGTCAGACGAGAAACATCAGAGATAATTTGTGTATCCAGTATGACTGAGACCTAACTGGTAAGTGTCCTGGTGCACGGATCATTCTGCTGGTACCTCCTTGCTGGTCTGTGCTGTTGAAGTTGTCCAGTGCTGTCCCAAAAGGTCACATCCGAAATGTTTGCATGACCTTTTTGACTAACCATCACCTTTGGCCGGCAAGTTGATAGTCTCCATTAAACAGCTAGAAACATCCTGACCAGAATATCTATTTATTGACCACTCTCTTCCAGGCCAGAGGTTGGCATACCAGCAGTGCATGGGCTATAAATGCCACTTGATGCTGGGACAGGCCCCCACGGCATATAGGACTATAGATGCTGCTTAGGGAGCCCCAAGTGGCACAGGGGCCACTTGCCCCTTGTCTATCCCGGTTCCAGGCATTGAGTGCCAGCATTCAACTGTAGCTTTTGCTGTGCTTTACAGTGACCTGCAACTGTTGAAGAACTACAACTCCCAGCATGCCCTACTACAGCCGGAGAGATCACATGAGAATGCCTGGAAATCCTTATATTACACATATTATGTAACGTACACCAGAGCCATCCAGCCACTGCTCCTAGCCGGTGGGGGGAAGGTAGTGTAATGGTCTGGATCCTTCTAGAGCACAGTGTGTCCCTGTGATTATATAACGCCCCCACCCCCCCTGCCCTGTGCGGACGAGGCTTACATAACCTCCCCTGCCTCACAATGGGCCGTCTACTGTGCTGATCTGTGGTCCTGGTGGATGAGGCTGGATTATCCAGCCTGTTCATGATGATGGCTCAGGTCACATGCGCAGGGTCCACGTATGGTCAGGAACATGCAGATTCGGAGGTAGCTGCTGCAACTCAGGATTCTGGATTCCTTTCTGTGTAATTGATTTTTTTTCTGCTGGTCCCGTAGATTTTTAGTGGGAGGGTTAAAGGGGTATTCCGGTAACGTAAATTAATTTTTGATAAACTGCATTAAGGCTGCAAGCTGTGACCCAACCAGAACCCATAACTATACATATAACCAGAGCTTCAGTTTACCTTGTAATCCATTTGTCTGGCTCCTGTGTGAGTCTGCAACACACTGAGAGTGTCATGGCTCCTGATCTTCCCTCACAAAACTACACAAAATTCCCACAATGCCTAGCTTTCCTGCTGTGAGTTTCTGCTTCTTCATGAGTGTTGCTGTTCACTGATTGGCTGCCTGATATTCCAGTCCAGACACGCCCCCTGATAGCAACACACTGAGCATGCCTGACCTGACAAAGGCTCAGAACTACAGGTCGGTGCCATGGTAACTTATGAGGAACACAGCGGGTAGCAGGGGAAGAAAAGTACTTTATAACTACTGAACGGTAAATATGTGAAACTGACATTATATTAGGTAATTACTGATGATGAATTAGTCTAAAACATAAGTTATATTTATGGTAACCGGAATACCCCTTTAATGCTATTTCTTCTTTATACTGCATGAAGGTGGCAAAGCACTTTAAACTGGAGCTGTCGCCTCTCCTAACATGTCTGTTTTAGTAACTACTTGCATTCCCCATATAAGAATAGATGCTCCAGAATTGTTATTACAACTCAGTGATGTGCCATTCCTTTATTATTCCTGCTAGACGTTATGAATGAACTGCTAGCAATCAGCAGTAAAGGTCCAGCTGGGTGTTACCAGTAGAAGGAGTGTCCCTGCACAGTCTGACACTGATGCAATCAGAGTGACCCCCCCCCAATTGGTAACACCCCTCTGGACCTTCACTGCAAACCGCTAGCCATTCATTCATAGCTTCTAGCAGGAATAATAAAGGAATGGCGCATCATAGTCATAAGGATAGATGCTCCAGAATTGGAATTACACGTGGAATTTATGCAGTTACTAAATCAGACATGTCAGGAGAGATGGGCAACTACTCCGGCCCTGCAGTGCTAGAGTTCTGTGCAGCTTGCATTTTGGCGCCTGAATCCTGCAACTTTGTTTTTCCCCTCATAACAGCCACTGAATGGTTGTGTAACTGGTCTCCATTGACATACTGGAAGTGCGGGCATCACTCCACGGTATCAGAATGCGTACAAGCTGCAGTCCAGTGCATCATGGTGACCAGCGTGGAGCTACATTGCAGTGCTAGTCTCTATGACACAATGTTGCAGGACGACGCATTCCATATCTGACTGTGCTTATTTTATTCTTATCTGAGACCTCAGAAAATATGTTGCCATAACACAACGACACGAACAGACGGTTTTGTTCCTCTTTTGACTCCTGATTTGGGTGTGGGGCATGACCTCTGTTTTTCTATAGATATTTTAGGTCTCTTGTGTGGGTGAGAATCCTGTATAGACATTGCAGCCTCACCCAGGGCTATGGTGTCTTAGGGGGCATGAGAGGCACCGTGCTGTGCAAGACAATGAGAAATACAATAGGTGTGATGCCATCGATATGGGTTTATTCTGTGTGGATTATAGCATGGTGATGCTGCCATTGGGGCATTGTTGTACTGCCGAGTACATTTTATTGTGCGGTCTGTGGTTAGGAGCAGGGTGAGGAGGAAGGGTGTGATATGCCAATTAGCCCAGGAAATGACTGCAGACAGACCGGCTGCACCCCTTCCCGGAGGCCGCCGAGGGTCTCCATCCTGCAGAACATAACTGACAGTAATATCATGTTGATCAGTACTGTAAATCCAGTGCACATCTGGTGATAGAACCGCCAGATAATCCAAAATATCACAAACTGGGCAGCAAAAACCAGAATAGAAATTACCAGTTTATTCTCTAATAATTCAGCTAGTTCTTACATCTTTCTAATATACCTTTGTATTCCTCGGTTTACAAGATCTTTGCTTGCAGTCAGTGACTAAAAGCATACATTTTCTCTTCATTCTCCTTTAAAGACACTTCAGTCAGAAAGGGGTATTTTCTTTTAAACTCAATATTCACAGGAATAATTTTTTTCAAAGAATTTTTGGCGTTTTCTTTTTCACTATGGTAGTACTGTACCACTGAAAAAGAAATACAGAATTTTGTCCTTTTGTAGCGGTCAGCGCAAATCAGATCTCCTGTATAAATAGAGACCCTATTGTCAGTTTACTGCAGGAGGTTATCTGCAGGTATAATAGTGGATTAGTAGAATTAGGATAAGGGTTTGACAGCGCTATTGTTCTCTTGATAGGCTTTGATTAATTTCTGGCCCCACACATGTCCCTGCGGCAGTCCGGATCCAACGGCACCCTTCATCTGCCGGATCCGGACTGCCGCTAGTGTGAAAGAGGCCTAAGATGTCCACTTTGTTTCCTGTGCTGTCCGCCGCTGAACTAGGAGGGCTGCAAGGGGAGCAGTTAGGCAGGCACATCTGTGAGGGGCCTGGGCACTTGTGGCCATAAGGCCGCCCCTGGGCACGTGCAAGACCTAATTAGCATATGATTATAAACTCGTTTTTTTTCAGCTTCTCTACGTGGGACATATACAATGAAGGTACTGTTTAAATGAGGGGGAACTGTGCAATAACACAATATGAGCAGTCTAGAACGCTAAAAGTAGGTGACAGACTCCCTTTAAAGGGGTGGGGAGCTCCTGATCTGAGTGCCCGCTATCATTGGGGTAGCTGGCGGAGGAGATGTAGTAGTATGTCCACCCACTCCTTTGCCTGTGATGTTCATATCCACGGGGCATAGTCTTCTCCCTCTTCCTAGCCTCTTGTTTTTGGGGGTGCAGATTCCAGGTCCCCTTAGTACCAGGAGTAACATGGCCATTGTGTGTATCTCTACTCCTCCTGACCGTCTCTGTGTCGCAGTCCTCATCTTCTGTCCATTTATGAACCACACATTCAGTTATAACTCGTTATCACTCATCGTTCATGAGACGCCATTGCATAAAGGCGTGTTCACATCTGCACTAAGGCCCCTTTCACACGAGCGTGACGGATTGGCTCAGGATGCGTTCAGGAAAACCATTTTGCAAGTAAGTTCAGTCAGTTTTGTCTGTGATTGCGTATGTTTGTTCAGTCTTTTCCGCGCGTGTGCAATGCGTTTTGATGCGTTTTTCACGTGCGTGATAAAAAACTGAAGGTTTACAAACAACATCTCTTAGCAACAGTCAGTGAAAAACACATTGCATCTGCACTTGTTTCAGGATGCAATGCGTTTTTCACTGAAGCCCCATTCACTACTATGGGGCCAGGGCTACATGAAAAACGCAGAATATAGAACATGCTGCGTTTTTCACGCAACGCAGAACTGATGCGTGAAAAAAATGCTCATGTACACAGAGCCATTGAAATGAATGGGTCAGGATTCAGTGCGGGTGCTGTGTGTTCACGCCACGCATTGCACCCGCACAGAAAACTCGCTCATGTGAAAGGAGCCTAATACTTCTGTTGGAGCCGTCCATGCCCCTGGTCTTCTCCTTCTCAATGTCAGGACAGGAGTGTCTCTGAGTACACTTGCCGGCAGCGAGCTGGTGCAATGTTGCATCATGTCCCTGCAGCTTGTGAGAAGTGAACTTTGTGCACACTTGGGCATTGTCCCTTAAAGAGACATGGTGATCACATGGTGTCACACCTGAGCTGTATGTGATTTACTGGTGGTGGCGGGGGGTGTTATAGTCACCAGTACAGCCCGCGTCACTGCGGCACGGCACCCAGCTTCTCTAAAGTCCTGACTGGTATATTTGCCTATGTCTAATATGATAATCAATAGTCTGAGAAAGCTGGGTGGGAGTAATGTCGGCCATATTGGTTGCCACTCAGCTTTTCCAAAAACGGATAAAACTAAGAAGTGGCTAAAGAGAGGGTAATTTATTCTATGTATGATATGCTTCTCATTAGTTCTCTAAATTGGCTCTTTTTCTTCTGTGTTTCATTTCCTTCCAATGAAATATTTATTATCCAGCGTTAAGAGGATTGGGCCTCAGAGCCTCATTTGTCTATTAGGTCATTACCAGTGTGACTTGGGATATTAAAAGAACAGGGAGAGCACGCGTTCAGTCCAGATTACTCATGCTGCTGTATATGAATGATGAGGCTCCAGAGCAAAAATCATAATGGTGCCTCCTACTGGTTCTGTTTCCCTTCTAAACACGAGGGTCTAGCATTTGTTTGCTGTCCCAATTCTTGGCTTGGGCCAGTTCCCGTCTTTCTTCTATTTCTTCAGTCCTGACAAACAACCTCAATTTGATTGGCTGCTTGGCTTACTTTATAATTTTGTCATCATGCTTGCACTGTATGACAGTAATATTGCAGCATTGTGTGGCAAGTAGGAGGGTCATATTTTTACTAGACAGCCTTGTCACACAGGATTCCTGAAGAGGGCTCATGCACACGGCTGTTGCCCGGCCGTGGTCGTATTGCGGCCCGCATACTGTGGGTCTGCAATACATGGGCACTGGCCGTGTGCACCCCGCATCACGGACCCATTGACTTGAATGGGTCTGCAATCCCGGAGATGCGGAACGGAGGCACGGATCGGAACCCCACGGAAGCACTACCGAGTGCTTCTGTGGTGTTTCTGGCCGTGCCTCCATGCACTACTTTTTTGCAATGTGGACCGTCGTATGCGGATCGTGGACCCCATTCAAGTGAATGGATCCGCGATCCGAATGCTATGCACGGGCACTGACCGCACACGTTCGTGTGCATGAACCCTAAGGCAGTCTCCTTGGGGGAGATGGGAAGGAAAAGGGCCCATATAAATTTTACCAGGTGCCTTCTATAGACCTAAAAGGGGGTTATCCCATGACTACTGTAAAAATGAAAATCGTATAGTACATGACAATCTCTTTCTAACAACTAGAACCAGCCCTCACATGGATCCAGAGATCCCCCCCCCCCCCCCATTCATTGCTCTGCTAGATTTATATCAAGCTGAAAGCTCAAGGGGAGTGTCTTTTCTGCTGCAGCTAAGGGGGCGTGTCTCAGCTCTGCCTATCACAGCTTAGGAGGCAGTTGAAAGAAGAAACTGAGCATATGCGGCCTTCGTGAGCAGGTCAAAGAAATAAGAAAAAAACTAACAGCAGGTGGCGCTATACAGATACATTTTATTGAATAACTCTGGCTAGGCTAAATTTTTAATTGCATACAATTACAAAAGTATTCTGGGACTGAGAATTAGCTCCATTCATGTGAATGGTGGTTGCAGGAATCCATGTGCTTCCTGCCAAAACAACCGCCATTTAGAACGGATCCGATATTCAGCCAAAGAAATTTTTTGCAACAAAATCTGCCAGGTGTGAAGGCTGCCAAAAGATGTCTACAGGCATCTTTTTGTTGTATTGGGCACTCCTGAGAGGATTGCGCTGAGCCAGGCCAGGTTTTGTCTGTGCTGCAGGATGTCACGTCGGATGCTTGGGCCGGCCAGGCAGTGCCGGTGGTGACCGAACGATGCCAGAGAATGCTCTTAAGCTTAAAACGTCCCTGCTGCTTATTTCACTTGCAAATTTGGAAAGCGGGAGGGATGCCCGGTAATGGAACATCTTCCAGCCACGGCATCCTCACGTGGTTGGTCGTTTTACATTTCACACACTAATGTTGGGCAGATTTGCAAATACTTTGCTTTACTCAATCTTAGGCTGACTGTGGTGTGCTCTTCTCCAGTCACATCCAGAGCTGCATCTGCAATTCAGCTGGCTTCCTGTGACAGGGCATCACTGATGCTTGGTTGATGGTTGCAAAGCCACTAGGTCATTACGTATGTATGTGTGTGTGTATGTGTATGTATATATACACACACACACACACATATTGGAGACTGTTGATTGCAGTGGAAGCAGCAGAATGTTTGAATGCAGCTCTGGATGTGACTGGAGTGTAAGACTAAGGCAATTGTTTGTTAATAAATGAACTTGAAACGTTAGGAATAAATTATATTAAACGTTTCTCTGGAGAAGAGGACAACGTAGATCTAAATAGACAGATGCATGTGATACCGTCAGCTGTCAGGAGTGTGGTCGTGCGGTGGAAACACCATGTGCCAGGGGGTCATATAAGGGCCTCTAATGACCCGCAATGTGATTCAGCGGCTAATGTCACCGAGGAGAGGATAGTAGAAAGACATTAGCCTTGTGAGGCAGGCGATATGTGGGTTCTGTGACTTCACCTGTCTGGCATCACAATGTGACATTACACCATACAGGTTGCCATTGTTTTCTATGAAGCAGGGAGAGGCTGTTTGTTCGGTGCTCAGGTCAGTTATTTCCATGCCTTAGGGAAGTTGTGGAAAGTGTGAAACGAAGGCTGGGGTAACACTCCCAAGACTCATGACACGCTTCTCTTCTACAAAGGGCGGGTCAACTACTTCATACTGTGAGAAAGGTGGGGTTGCATGGGACTGCCTATTTTTTACCACCTTGGAACTAGCTGCCATTTTGGTCATTTTCTATGAAGACAGAAGTAAGAATCCTGCCTACCTTTCACCAGCAGCCCTCATGCAGAATGGCCGCTTCACGGGATGCCTCATCAAGGTCACGCCCCCTGATTTATTTTTTTTATGGAATAATAATAATCTTTATTTATATAGCGCCAACATATTCCGCAGCCCTTTACCATCAGAGGGTTCATGTACAAACAAGCATTACAAGTCATCAATTACAACAAGGGGATGAGGGCTCTGCTCGCAAGATCAGGAGATAGGGAATGAAGTGTCTGGATGGTTGCACAGGGTTACAGCATGGATCAGATCCAGGAAATCACTTTGTGTTCAGAATAGCTCTCGAAACTTGTCTTGTCACGTCAGAAGGAAGAACAACATTGACGTCGGTTTATACAAAACCTCCCACATCTCCTTCCAGGAAAATGAGTTCTCTGGCAGTCGTCCCGGTGCAGGTAACCTTGAGATTCAGGTGAAGGAACACCAGGAAAACACAACAGTACAGAGGCAGGATCAAGGGACACTGGAGTAAAGAGGGTAGGACATGGATGGATGGCGGTGAACTGGCCTGGTGCCGGCAGTTTCAAAGGAAAGTTCTGTTTCAGGTCGCATGCCCTTTTTTTCCGTGTACGTTTTTTTTTTTTTTTTAAACCCTTATGCAGAACCATTCACTTTAATGGTGCCCTAAAAAAAACGCAAGTGACTCCGTGTGCATTCCGTGTCCATATTGACCACATTACGGACAAGGATAGGACCGCTCTATTAGGGGACGACCCTTGTTTTCTGCAAAATGTGCACGACCGGTGTCTGTGTTTTGCAGATCTGCAGAACACACAACGGTCATGTGCATGAGCCCTTAGTGGCTGAGGTGCATTTGTTTAGAAGGAGTTCTTCCATAAAGCAGGAGGTTCTCAGTGTATTTTTTATGATGTGACTGCTACCAGGACACTTATGGCATGGTACCAATCCAGCTCCGAGTCCTGTTGCTAGGGATCCACTGCCTGACAACCATAGTCTTTTCAGTGGGGTTGTAAAGCAGCAAGTCCCTTTGAACTGTGTTAGATCACTCAGGTCTTCAGCTCAAGGTAGAACTGGACAAAACGGAGGGTGGGAAAGGGTTTATAACCCATGGGTGTAGCTATAGGGGTGCAGAAGTGGGACCTGGAGCCAAAGTCACATAAGGACATCAATATTCTACATGGTAGGTGGGGGCCACATTGCAAAAGTTCCACCTTTTCTCTTACAACTAGGTCTCTGTATAGGAGAGAGACTCTTATACCCCTCGTGGGGGCAGTTGTTTCCTCTGCAGACTGGTGTGCCCCTGGGCGACTGTGCAGTGATTTTCCAGTACAATTGAACTCATTGGGGACAACGATTGGGAACACGAAGTCTCCGGCTTGTTCTTTGCTCAGAGTTTTGGCAACTTCCTGCATAACATTTAGCATTTCACTTGTTCTCTCTTCCCACGACGAAGTGTAAGCAATGTCCCAACACATTTATATGACCTTGTGTAAATTCTTTATCACGTTCCATATCGCTCTACGGGACAACCATATTATGAGAAACACTTGAAAACTTGCTTAGACTTCCAAGAATATTGAAAGTGATCTACAGGAACCTGGCGGAGACCCAAGAGGAGACTCTCTAAAAGTAGTAACAGATAAATAGGAGAGAACATTTATAATCTTTAGTATCATGTTGTTTTTATTTTTGTGATCGCCTGATCATCCGTTTTTTCTTTTTGCAGGTGTGCGGGTACAGTGGGTGCCATTGCTACGTGTCCCCTGGAAGTGATCAAGACCCGGTTACAGTCCTCAAGAATCGCCCTGCAACCAGTTTACTATCCTCAGGTTCAGCTTGGGACCCTCAGCGGAGGAGGAGTCGTGAGACCCGCCACGTCCGTCTCCCCCAGCTTATTACAGGTTCTCAAGTAAGTCCTTGGGAGTTTGTGGAGTCCGGTTAGTACCAGCTGCAGTTCTGCTGTAAAACAAACCGGCTTGAGCGGCTTCTTGTGGATCAGTCTAATATTTTCTCAGGTAAACAGGTTTACAAGGTACACGTTCATAATACAGAATGGCAGAGGAATCTAAATCAGAATAATAATAGCAAGCCTCCAGAAAGAAGGGGAACCGGCCATGGTTTGTATGCCCAGTGGCGGTGGTTGTAGGACTGCAGTAGCTCCATACAACCATCAGTCATACTGTTAGAAAATTGCATAAACAGCAATTCCCTAATATGCCTGGAGTGGCTTAAAGGGGTTATCCTGGAAATGATATTGATGGTCCATCCTCTGGATAGGTCATCAATATCAGATTGGTGGGGGTCCATCTCCCAACGATAAGCTGTTAGAAGAGGTCAGACGTCCAGTGAGAGCTGCGACCTCTTCCTAGGCCATGTGATGTCACAGTACATGGGTCACGTGGCCTAGCTTCAGCTCAACCCCATTGAAGTGAATAGGGCTGAGCTGCAATACCAAGTACAGCCACTATACAATGTACGGCGCTGTGCTTGGCAAGTTCACAGATATGATCCTGATAACCAATCCTGAGAACAGGTCATCATTATAATTTCCTGGATAACCCCTTCAATGATGGAACTGCTGTGAATTCACTATAGCTTCTCTGCCGGAGACACCATAGGGTGGAAGACTGGACCCCCCCCCCCCTCCACCTTCTCGGAGTAACCATTTAGATGAACTATAATTTTTAATAAAATTACCAGCTTTTAAAATGTCTACAAAATCTAGAAGTAAGTAGAGGGGAAACGATGGGAACAAAGTCATTACTTAGTAATGACTACTGCTGAAGTCAAGACATGTTGGGAGTTATAATTTAGTAACAGCTGAAGAGACATAGGTTTGAAACCACTGATATAGTCTGACTATTGTAATGCAAGTACCGGTAAGAAGATAATGGGGAGACTTGCTAAGCTAAATGGGCCAAAATTCTGTATCTGACTGCAGCAAAAAGCTGAGTTGCCTTCACTGCAGCATATCGCACCACGAGTCTTCTCTTACCAATTATAAGTATGGACTGAAGCCAGCATTTCATGTTTAGTATTGGCACCTGTCATGTATGCTGACTTCCCTAACCAGTACTCTGCTGAATCGCAGTAACTTGCTGGGACCTGTTCTCCCAGAACAATACAGACATATTGCCACAGACTGAAATATTTATTAGTTCATTAAGCAGACACAGGACATAGAGAGAACTCCTCCATCACTGCCACCTTCTATTCATTCTTGGGCAGGTATCAGTACTGGGGGCCAATCTAATATGGCTGTATCAAGGTTCCATAGCCATCCGTTCACATTGAGATGTTTCAGCATTAGTCAGTTGGCAACCATTACCCTTTATAGTCTGCAATTTAGGAGCTCTGACTGATCCCGGTGTGGACTACAGGACCTATGGGACACCAAGAGGAGTAATTAGTGCTTCGGGGACCCCCAAAGCAAAATCTTGATAGTGTGGCTGCCCTCCTAAGTAGCAGAGGGCATCCCCCCACTACCACCCCTTGTTTAGGTGAGACTAAGGCTTCATTCACACGACCGTATGTGTTTTGCTGTCCGCAAATTGCGGATCAGCAAAAAAAACGGATGACGTTCCGTATGGCATCCGTGTCCGTTTTTTTTGCGGATCCATTGTAACAATGCCTATCCTTGTCAGCACAACGGACAAGAATAGGACATGTTCTATCTTTTTTGCGGAACGGAAAAGCGGACATACGGAAACGGAATGCAAACGGAGTACCTTCCGTTTTTTTTGCGGACCCATTGAAATGAATGGTTCCACATACGGTCCGCAAAAAAAACGGAACGGACACGGAAACAAAATACGGTCGTGTGAATGAAGCCTAACTCAGGACCCAACCACTGGACGCTGATCCTTTCCTACTAGAAACACGTCTAAAGATACTGAGTGTGCATGTAGGACTGAGACATGTCCTATCCCCTCTCCTGTGTGCACTTATCATACTGGCAGTTGGTCTTCTGGCAGAGGTG
This sequence comes from Rhinella marina, assembly GCA_900303285.1. NCBI lineage: Eukaryota > Metazoa > Chordata > Amphibia > Anura > Bufonidae > Rhinella > Rhinella marina. The sequence goes on along the minus strand of ONZH01023436.1, from coordinate 78,843 downwards.
TAGCTATACGTGGCACAGAGGTAGAACTTGCCCTTTCACCCTGAGCCGTAGACACTCTCTGCCACAAGACACTAATGTTAAAAATGAGACATGGTAGGTGTGAGGCCACGTTATGGATTTTTTGGGGCCCAGGAGCTTCACGTTATGCGTCTCTTTTCTGGTTACTGCTCTGTGGTAGATCCTGAGCAGGAAGTCCACTTATTTTTAGAGAATGACAGTGATTGGGAAAGTTTGTATAACACCTTAGCTTCCTGGTATAATGTACATAGCAGCATGTAGTCATATGGAAATGAAATTGCAACATAAGTTTCCCATCAAGTTTTACTAATACAAGGAAATAATATTGTATCTTCCAGTTATAGATTTTTTTTTTTTGCATTTTAGATCCATCCTTGAAAAAGAAGGACCAAAATCTCTTTTCCGGGGACTGGGTCCTAATCTAATTGGTGTGGCTCCTTCCAGGTAAGTGGAGAATAATTGGGTCTGAGTATCGCTGCCCCTAGTGGGGAAAAAGTTGAAATGCAAGGATTTGCTTATTAGTTGTACAGCACCAGCATGGCCTAAACCAGGGACCAGCAACCACCGGTACTCCAGGTGTTCTGGAACTACAACTCCCAGAATGCTCCATTCACTTTTATAGCAGTTATAAGAACAGCTGAGCATGTTTACATGCTGGGAGTTATAGATTCACAGCAGCTGGAGTGCCAAAGGTTACTGATCCCTGGCATAAGTCATAGTTTCCGATCTAGGTACTGGTGAGTGCATTACTTCTCCGTGCCCTTCTCTATGGCCTTGCCATTACTACTTATGTTATCTGTAGGTGATGAGTGCACAGCCCGCCCCTATACTGCACTACTGTCATATGGATAACAAATATCCCTTGAACTCTGCTCCATATCCTATAGCTACTGAGGAGTGACATGAGAGATTTGCTTGTGAAATATTGGATTCTTAATACTGGGGGTAATGCATCGTAACCCTGAACACAGGGGGGATTTAGGGTCTCTGCTATCAAAATGGTGCGTAAGGAAAAGGGGCCCTATTGCTACTAATATGCCTGTCATTAATTAGAATTTTAGCCATCCCTGTTAATTGCCCTGTCCCTGCCCCTTTAAGCCTGGCTGTCTGCTCCTGGTTCCGTGCTGGATCCGGTACCGAGCACTCGTCAGCTGCTTGTGTTTGCACACCGTCTGTTCTGCAGTCGCCGAGCCTCTCGTCTTTTTCCGCAGGGCCGTCTACTTTGCATCGTACTCGAAAGCCAAGGAGCAGTTCAATGCCATATTTGTTCCCAACAGTAACCTCGTGCACATGTGTTCTGCAGGATGTGCAGGTAAATGATCTGCTAGATACATTGACTTATTGACCGCTGCAGGAAGCCGAGCAGCCTGAGTGCTGGATCCTGTATGATTGATGGCCGCCACGCTGTGTATGTCCTGACATGCCCCTTCGTCTTATGGTAGCACCTGCTCGTGTCATCCAACCCTTTTCACACCACGTTTTGGTGTCCAGTTTAATGTTCTCCCTATATGTGAGCAGATATATTTTTTGCTTTTACTTTTTAGAACTTTTTTATATATATATATTTTTTGCTTGCAGTACACAGTAGCAATAACAAAACAAAAGTCATCAGCTGAACCAACCACTTTGTGACCCATTTCCTAGCTCTTCCCCCAACAGATTATTTGGGGGGGGGGGGGATTAAGGATGTTCAATTTCAGGGAGTGATACTTTGGTTCACAGGGAAGAAGTCTATGGGCACCTTTCATGTGATTCTATGGACATATCTGTTGAGCCCCAGTCAGTGCTGTAGCTATAGGGGTGCAGAACCTGAAGTTAAATCTAGGTTCTGGTACGTGAGGGGGGCTCAAAGCCCCATGAGAGCAGCAAGGATGGATCTTTAGGGGGCACAGAGGTAGCAGTTGCACCTGCTCGCTTGTGCCTGAGGTCCCTCTACCAGCATTATAAATTTCACACCATAGACCAGGGGTCAGTAACCTCCGGTACTCCAGATGTTCTAAAACTACAACTCCCAGAATGCTCCATTCACTTCTGTGGGAGTTGTGAGAAAAGCCGAGCATGTTTGCATGCTGGGAGTTGTAGTTTCACAGCAGCTGAAGGTTGCTGATCCCTGCCATAGACAGAGGCCACATTACAGATCAAGAACCTCAAGTTACTCTTCTGGAAGTAGTATCCTGATGGGTCAGTGCAGAAGGCCGATGGTGCTCACTCATCATAGAAATGAATATTTCATAATGAATATGCAGTTATTATTATGGACTTTGCCTACAATGTATTCGCCATCTCCAACACCCATGTAGGATGGCTGCACGGGAGAATAGGCCTCCCCTGTGATACAGATGCCACATCCCTTAGATACTGACCGTACACAGAATTTTCCACTCCAGGCACCAGAACAATCCTGTTGTTACCAGGCCTTTTTTGCACAAATCCCTCATCCAGAGACCGGCCTGTTCATTGTCCCTCTCGGGCTGATCCCTGTAAATGGTCCCAGATGTCGGCTGCAATGGAAACTCTGTAGAGATGGTAATCAGTGGAGCGAGCTGGCTGGGTTTATAGGGTGAGGAGTGCACGAGGCAGAAAGGCTACAGATAAATGCCAGCACATACTTACATTTACTAAGCTTGGCTTGTATTTTTAGGAAGCACCTCATTAGACAGCCCCTGATATTTTACGTAGGAGCAGTCCATTAATGGCAATGTTACATTCTGCAGGAAACTAATGCAGTACAGGCTTCTCTGAATGTGTCAGTAGGACAATTACATAAATCATTGTGTTTGAGGAATTGCTTTTCATGCCGTTGTCTATAACATTATATAAAACGGCTACAGCTTTCATAATAAGTGCACATATCTTCAGTTTTTCTTTCCTTTTTGCTTCGCTAAGGAGATTACAATACAGTAACCCCCACCCGCCCTTGCTCTGCAGTTCTAGATTGCTGCCTGCTGTCTGCAGAGCCATTGCTGTATTGACAGCATTGCAGGGATGTGCCGCTCTGCAGTACATTTAATAATTGCAGTGGGGGCCGAATGTGCCTCTCAGAAAGGCTGAGCTAGCAGCCAAGGGAGTGTGACAGAGGGATAAGAGCATTTCTGGCTGCACACTGCCCCCTAGTGCGACAATGGAGAAGTATAAGTCCTGTGAATTATTACTCCTGCCTCATGCTCTTAGTGGAAGTCCAGCAAGTTTCTGACACGGTTCATGACCATACCCTACAATAACCCGCTCTGCTCTTTATCTTTCAGCATTTGTTACAAATACAATGATGAATCCAATCTGGATGGTGAAAACACGAATGCAACTTGAGAGGAGGTACGGTTACAGACATCGCTAATTTCTTTTTGCTTAGTCTACCTCTCCCATAGGAGATACTGATCACCTCCTTAATATCTTGTGTTATTAGGGTGAGAGGTTCTAAGCAGATGAACGCGCTGCAGTGTGCCCGCTACGTGTACCGGACAGAGGGCATGAGGGGGTTCTACAGGGGCCTCACTGCCTCCTATGCAGGGATCTCCGAGACAATTATCTGCTTTGTCATCTACGAGGGATTAAAGAAACACTTGGAGGAGATTCACCTTTCAGCAGCCAATGCCAGTACCGGAGAGAAAACCTCCGCCAACTTCTTAGGGTTAATGTTTGCTGCTGCCTTCTCCAAGGGATGTGCCTCCTGCATTGCGTACCCACACGGTAGGTTTGGTGTGTGGTATAGTCTCTGATATATTGACAACATTGTTTTCTATGACCTTTCATAATAAAATATATAGTGCCTAGTACAGGGCTTGAGGGCATGGTACATGTCACAGGGGTTCAAAGAAAGCTAAAGAAATTATCTGTGCCATGCCCTATCATATATGCATGTAGCATCCCTTTAACCACCGAACTGTTTTGCCAGAATGGAGCTCCAGCAGTAGGAAAAGTAGGATCTGGAGGGCTACTTTAGATGCTGCTACCTCCTGAATGGCAGCAGCTAGGAACATGCAACTAATCTTGTTTGAAAGCAGACATCCAAAGCTTTCAGACAATACCAAAATGACAGCAATATGTTCAGGCCAGAGAGAGATATCACTGATAGAAATTGGGATGCTGTGAATGCAGCTGAAAATGAAAGTAAAAACAGGTTTCACTCGCGTTTATTCCCGACTTGATTTCTAACAGTGATTTCTCCTCTGTTTCTTGGACTTTAGCTGTCAGCTTTCAGACAAGACCAATTGCATGTTTCTAGCTGCTACCATTGAGGAGATATCACTATCTAAAGCAGCCCTCCCCCCTCTAGTTAGCGGCTTTTCACACTGCCCGAGCTAGATTCGGGCAGAACAGTTAGGTGGTTGGATAAATAATATCTCTGGGATTTAAAATTGCCGTCAGCAACCTGTCCTGCACACATGGTCAATGGGGCCTCACTACACTGCTCTAAAACAGATGGTAATGATGTGATCCTGCCTATATGCCATCATGGCTGAGCAGCCTGACAGGAACACTCACCAATGTGTAGTATATGCTAGTGCCAGAGCGCAGTGTGTGGGGAGGCCTCACCCTAAAATCCCTCTGGGCTAATCAGATGCTCCAACAAAGTAATTTGTATTCAGGATGCCAACTGTGGCATCTTACACATGCCCTTCCATAGTCTACATCTGTGTAATGTTCTGCTGTCCTCCCCTTACAGAGGTCATCCGCACAAGGCTTCGAGAAGAAGGGAGCAAGTACAAGACGTTCTGTCAGACGGCACGGCTGGTGGCACGGGAGGAAGGCTACGCAGCCTTTTACAGAGGACTTTTAGCTCAACTTTTCCGGCAGATTCCCAACACGGCCATTGTCCTTTCAACTTATGAACTCTTAGTCTATTTCCTTCGCGACAAACCCAAGTAAAGCAGCGAAGGCGGAAATGGACACTGACCAAACTGAGACTCTTGTACTGTAAAGGACGTTGGACACTCACGGCCTTCTCACCACCTTTATCTTTCTGGGAAGTTTTATTTCTCATTAACGTTAGTTAATTTGTATATTTTGTTATTTTAAAACTTGCAGAGTCCTGATTCCCACTGATGCTGCTAGATAACGAGATCTGCTATTTAATATACAGCCTCGGCTGACACGGTATTTTTCACAGGTTGCATCTAATTTATATCTATAAAGAACCAGAGTGAAAGAACCCAAAAAATGTCTGGTCCTGTGATGATTTCCTGAACGCCTGCATCAATGGTCCTTGTTTTCCTTAAACTATCTCCCGCTGTTGGAACTGGAGAGGGACGGAGCCTCAAAACTGGGGGAGATACCTTATTTCTGGTAATGAAGAGGGAGATTTGTCAACTGGGAGACCAACATTGTTTAGGTCATCGCTTTTGTGACTACTGCTGGCATTGTCCTTTCCAACATGTGTATGGACTGCACCCATTTACATTGTAAATGCATTTCAATTAAATATGAGGTAGCACCATTGGTAGCCTGGGCGAATAGAGCAGTCGGGAGAAGGCCTGAGACTCCTCACAATGAGTTATCCTGGTGATAGACCTAAATCATTGGTCACAATTAAAGCGGACCTTTCATGGGTCCAGACTCTGTTTACTAAGTACCAGGTTATGGAGGGCGTGTGGGGTGGAGGCCAGATCACTTACTACTTTTTCAGGGCGCCGCTCCGTTCACGCGCTCTGCGCCTCCAAAGTTCGGGGGTGCGTGCTATGCTAATGCATAGCATCGGAACAGGGAGGAGGAGACGCCAGGGATTCTCAATGGGCATCTCCTTCTCCCTGGCTGTAGCGCTGTCCAATCGCTAACCGAACACGGATGTGTGAATGAGCAGTGAAGCCTACTAAGAGATAAGGTATAATGGAAAGGCTTCCTCCTGTTCTGTGTTTTTGATCCACTCCTGGTTTTGGCTCACAACTGATGGAAATAGCTGATCAAATAACTGATGTGTGAACTTGGCCTTATTCACACATCAGTTTTTTGATCAGTTATTTCCATCAGTTATTGCGAGTCAAAAACACAGAACATGTGCCGATCTTTCCACTGCACCTTATCTCTGTTTAGCCTCCACTCCTGGTTTTGGCTCACAAAAACTGTTTGAAATAACTGACATATGAACAAGGCCTTATCTGCAAAGCTCACTATTCTGCTGGTGGAGTCAATGTACATACATTACGTATCCTGCATTGATCCCGAGTTAGATCCTGTATTAGGCCTCTTTCACACGGGCGAGATTTCCGCGCGGGTGCAATGCGTGATGCGAACGCATTGCACCCTCACTGAATTCTGACCCATTCATTTCAATGGGGCTTTTCACATGGGCAAATTTTTTCACGCATCAGTTCGCCGTTGCGTGAAAATCGCAGCATGTTCTATATTCTGCGTTTTTCACGCAGCCCTGGCCCCACTGAAGTGAATGGGGCTGCGTGAATAACGCATTGCATCTGCACGCAAGTGATTCACTGATGGTTGCTAAAAGATGTTGTTTGTAAACATTCAGTTTTTTTACCACGCGCATGAAAAACGCATCAAAATGCTTCGCACGTGCGCGGAAAAAACTGAACGAACGTACGCAATCGCAGACTGAATCCATGATGCCCGTGTGAAAGAGGCCTTATACTCCAGAGCTGCACTCACTATTCTGCTGGTGGTATCACTGTGTACATACATTACTTATCCTGTACTGATCCTAATTTACATCCTGTAATGTACTCCAGAGCTGCACTCACTATTCTGCTGGTGCAGTCACTGTGTACATACATTACTAATCCTGTACTGATCCAAAGTTACCTCTTATATCAGGGATGCTCAACCTGCGGCCCTCCAGCTGTTGTAAAACTACATCTCCCACCATGCCCTGCTGTAGGTTGATAATTGTAGGCTGTCCAGGCATGCTGGGAGTTGCAGTTTTGCAACAGCTGGAGGGCCGCTGTTTGATAGTCTTTGTCCTATATTGTACTCCAGAGCTGCATTCACTATTCTGCTGGTGGAGTCACTGTGTACATACATTACTTATCCTGTACTGACCCCAAGTTATATCCTGTAATGTATGCCAGAGCTGCACTCACTATCCTGTTGACACAACTAAACTGAGCTCATATAATGGGATGTGGTGTTTTGAGAAGTTAGTATTTCCTGCATCAGATGACTGTACAATGCCTGGTATAAAGGGGACTTGTTCAAAAGTACAAATCCTGATGAGAGCAAGCTTTGTACAGACCTTGAACTAGCAAGATAATGCAGCATGGAGAGTAGAGATGAGCGAATTTCATACTTTGAAATTCGTTCATGCTTTGTTTGGTGGTAAAAGCAGAATTGCGTTATGGATTCCGTTACCACGGACCATAACACAATTCTATGATGGAATGCCTTTAGAGACATTCCGTTATTCATTCCGTCATAACAGAAGTCTATGGCCTGCATAACGGATAGGACTCCCCTGCAACTGATCCGTTATGCAGGCCATAGACTTCTGTTATGACGGAATGAATAACGGAATGTCTCTAAAGGCATTCCATCATAGAATTGTGTTATGGTCCGTGGTAACGGAATCCGTAACGCAATTCTGCTTTTACCACTAAAAGAAGCTGAAACAAATTTTTAAATATGAAATTCGCTCATCTCTAATTGAGAGTAATACAGGCTGTAACTCAGGATCAGTACAAGATTAATAAATGTACAGTATATACAGTGTGACCACCAGCAGTATAGTGAGTGCAGCTCTGGAGTATAATACAGGCTGTAACTCAGGATCAGTACAAGATTAATAAATGTACAGTATATACAGTGTGACTCCACCAGCAGTATAGTGAGTGCAGCTCTGAAGTATAATACAGGCTGTAACTCAGGATCAGTACAAGATTAATAAATGTACAGTATATACAGTGTGACCACCAGCAGTATAGTGAGTGCAGCTCTGGAGTATAATACAGGATGTAACTCAGGATCAGTACAAGATTAATAAATGTACAGTATATACAGTGTGACTCCACCAGCAGTATAGTGAGTGCAGCTCTGAAGTATAATACAGGCTGTAACTCAGGATCAGTACAAGATTAATAAATGTACAGTATATACAGTGTGACCACCAGCAGTATAGTGAGTGCAGCTCTGGAGTATAATACAGGATGTAACTCAGGACCAGTACAAGATTAAAGGGTTTCTGTCACCAGATTTGGGCATACTAAACAGGATGGCATTTGCAATGTGCAAATGCCACCTGATGCCCAATCTGGTTTTCTTACAGTAATCAGATGAGCCGTTTTCTTAAAAAAAGCACTTTTATAATATGTAAATTAGGCGTACTAGGTGCAAGAGGCGTTTACCTTGCACCTAGTAATCGCCGTGTTCCTACCTCTAGTGCCGCCTCCTTCTTCCTGATTGACAGGGCCAGGCAGCTTGCTCGATGAGCTGCCGGCCCTGACCTCGATCGAAATCCCGCGCCTGCGCCGTGTAGGCTAAATTCTGCGCAGGCGCAGATAGTTCACCCGGCCGCCCGGCTCCTGCCTCTCTCACTGCGCCTGCGCCGTGCGGAGTAAAAGCGGCGCAGGCGCAGTGAGTTCCGCCGGCTCCCGGGTCTCACTGCGCCTGCGCCGCTTTTACTCCGCACGGCGCAGGCGCAGTGAGAGAGGCAGGAGCCGGGCGGCCGGGTGAACTATCTGCGCCTGCGCAGAATTTAGCCTACACGGCGCAGGCGCGGGATTTCGATCGAGGTCAGGGCCGGCAGCTCATCGAGCATGCTGCCTGGCCCTGTCAATCAGGAAGAAGGAGGCGGCACTAGAGGTAGGAACACGGCGATTACTAGGTGCAAGGTAAACGCCTCTTGCACCTAGTACGCCTAATTTACATATTATAAAAGTGCTTTTTTTAAGAAAACGGCTCATCTGATTACTGTAAGAAAACCAGATTGGGCATCAGGTGGCATTTGCACATTGCAAATGCCATCCTGTTTAGTATGCCCAAATCTGGTGACAGAAACCCTTTAAGAAATGTACAGTATATACAGTGACTCCACCAGCAGTATAGTGAGTACAGCTCTGGAGTATAATACAGGATGTAACTCAGGACCAGTACAGGATAAGTAATGTATGTAAACAGTAAATCCACAGCAGAATAGTGAGTGCAGCTCTGGAGTATAATACAGGATGTAACTCAGGATCAGTACAGGATAAGTAATGTAATGTATGTAAACAGTGATTCCACCAGCAGAATAAGGAGTGCAGCTCTAGAGTATAATACAGTATTAAGTTGGGGATTAGTAATTCAATGTATCTATACAGTGGTTTATATTTATATTGTAGAATGGCTATATTTTCTTTAAGTTGCATACATGACCAGATATTTTGCTATATGAGAATATAGAAATATAATATAAGAATTTCCAGTGGAAAGCAGATTGTCCATAAATCCTTTTACCTGAAAGTCACTGCAGCTATAAGACATTCTAACAGCAAATGAACCCCATATAAGTAGGTTTGAATAGGTGTTATGTTAAGATACACATTCCTAACAAGAGAAACAGGTCTACCACTCCATGCAAGACATTTAAGCATTAAAATATACATTCACATTAAAATTCCTCCACACTGTAACAAATGGAATCAGACTGTGGAGCCACCTGGTGGACAGACCTGTAATAGCGTCGTACAAAGGTCACATATTAATCAAACCTCACATAGACTGAAGGAACATTTCTCACGTATATCAAGATTTAATTACTATTTACTAACTGCTCGTGTCCAAACAAGTCATAGATCACCATATAACAAACCATGAAGTACAAACAAGGTAAAGGATACCTAATCAATCAAGACACAAAGTATACGAAGGACCTACAGGCAACAAAGAGTGAACGCAGCCAACAATACTGTCCTCTCCAGACTCATTAGAGATGCTTTGTCTAGGGATCTGGTGTGTGCTGAGGCTAACTATAGCTGTTCCCCTGCCGGAGGCTGTGGGTGCCCCTGGGTGTTCTGCTCTGTATACATCTATATTTACCCACTGCTGCAGCAGTTGTACATCGGGTGGGGGAGGGCTGGCGGCTACCTTTTGCGAGCCACAATAATATTGAGTTGCCCTTCCTTCCAAAACTAAAGGGCCCTTCTACGTTGGCCAATGATCAGGGGGGACGAATGTCTATTTCCATCACCTGAGCCATGTAAACTGTCCAACAACCAAACGTGAGGCGCTCAGAATCAGAAGTATTGATCAGACACAATCCTGATGACTGTAGGGCTGAAACGATTATGCAAATTAATTGAGTAACTCGACACAAAAAAATTCATTTGTGCCATGTGACCACAAGAGTGTGATTGAAGCGCTTGCTATTACTCGCGCTCCATGGTCCCCCGCCAGCCTGCATTGGATCCAGACTTGAGCACATCGTCAGGATATAGTGCACATAAGTGCACACTATGACGTCAGTTCCCAGTGCAGTGCATGAAGAAGAGGATGGAAGATCTCTGGAGTGTCAGCAGTGCCCCTACAGGAAAGTTAAGTATTTTAGTTCACTGGCGTTGTGACTGGGCACTAGGAAGGGAGGGTGAGGGAACTGATGGCATAGGAGAGTTCATGGCAGTGGGGCAGGTGATGGCACTTGGGGAGGAGCTGATGGCATTGCAGGTGGGGAACAACCGATTGCATGTGGCACTGGAGGGAACCGATGGTGCTGGGGGGGGGGGGGAACAGGTGGCACTGCTGGAGGAACTAAAGGCATTGGAGGGGAAGCAACTGATGGCACTGGGGAGGAGGATTTTTATTATTTTTTTTCTTATTAGAGTACTTGATTAATCGTTGGATTAAGAATAGTTGATTACTAGAATAATCGATAGCTGCAGCCCTAGATGACTGCTCCATGTAAATGGCACTAAACCCTAGGTATAACTTTAAAAGGGCAAAACCTGCCATAAAGTACTCCATGTTGAGATTCCAACAGGAAAAGACATTTTATAACAGTTTCACTTTAAGAAAACAATGGTCTAAATTTACTAATGTCATTGAACTTAGATTTTTCATAAATTGCAACAAAATGTGCTGATCTAGGTTTAGAAAAATTATCTGTGCCTGGCACGAACAATGGGGTGGGGTTGCTTTCTGGAAAGGGGTATAGAGTCGTAGAAAAAGGAGGCATGGCCAAAGATACAGTTTTACGCTCCAATTCTGGCACAAAATGTCTCACAGTAAAGGTGGATGTACTTCTTGCAATAATTAGGCAGACTGTTGCAAACACTCGTTCCCGACGAGTCTGCCTGTGTAAATGTGCTGCTGATCGCCTGATGAACGAGCGGGATCCTGTCGTTCGTGCAGGAACCTAATTGTCCTTTCTGGGTAGTTTAAACAGTGATCTGCTGCCCAGAAACCATCATTCTGTATGAGGACGAGCGATCACAATTGCGATCCCTCATCATCACGCTGTGGAGGTGATCACTGCATGTAAATACAGCGCTTCACCTCCATTGTGCGAGCAGACGAAGTGTTCCTTCCCGATAATCTGCTTCTCCTCGGCACATTACTGTACCTTATTATAAAACACAGTGTTGATCGGAGCTGCTCGCTAATTCCGTTCCCAATGGACGGCTGACCTACTGACAAAAGAGCAGATTGCAGAAGGATGCGGATGGCACTGCGAGGAGGTCGCTCAGGCAGGACCCCTCAGAAGCACATCCGCAAGACATAATGAAATAGATGCTGATAGTAAAGGGACAATTGGCTTTTCTGAATTCGTGACGATGTCTAGAAAAATTAGAGTAATTCAGAAGCATTCTGTGTTTGACAAGGATGGAAATCGATACATTAGCGCTGCTGAACGCCGTCATGTTATGTCAAATCTTGGTGAGAAGTTAAAGGTGTTACCCAACCCTTACAATGCCCCCTCTAATGCCTGAGCCCCTCAAACAGGTTGTACTTACCTTACACCCCAGAACCTGTGTCGCTTCTGATGCCCGCACGGCCACCACATCTCCCCGTCGTGCGGATCAAAACATCTGCCAGCTTGATGGGACAGCCAATAGCAGGCTGCAATGGGGATGAGCCTTCCTAGCACTGAGGGTGGCGATAGGGGGGGCTCATCCTCGTTGTGGCCTACTATTGGCTGTCCCCCCAAACGTATGAGATGCAGCGGCAGCCACGTAAGCATCAGAAGCAACGTGGGTGCTGGGGAGCAAGATAAGTACAACCTGTGTGACAGGCCCGGGTATTAGAGCATTATAGGGGTTGGATAACACCTTTAACGGGCAAAAAGGTTGATTAAATGATCAGGGAAGCGGACACTGAAGATATCTATTTGCCCATGTTTGTAACTCACCTGTAAAATGTTTCCCCCTTTGGGGTACGGGGGATGAAAGCACCTCCCACTGCAATTCATGTGGCTGCAGGTTTTTGCTACCCGGTTTTCAAGACCACGCCAACCATGTACAGGACCATTTTTGGCGCAGTTACCACATGGTGGACCCCATGCAAAGCTGCAGGTGGGCCTACTTGCGGTTTAGCTTTATGGTGCTAAACTTAGAGTGAATAACGGATAGCACACTGATGTGCACACGAAGCCTTATACATCACCCTCAAGAACCGCCTGTTCACATCTAATATAGCTCACCCCTCCACAGGTGAGAATCAAACCTATTCACTTCAGCTGGTTTTAATGTTATGGCTGGTCAGGGTACATACAGGCATGAGGTCCGCTCCTCAAATATTCACCACACGTCTCTGAAGGTGGCGGCGAGAGAGTCGTGTAGGAATCCCTGGTCCACTGACATAAATCCTTGTGTGTAGGCGACACTCCGCCACAGACGGCAGCGGCTCCGCATCATCACTAGAAGCACAGTCACCTTCTCATTGATGCTGAAGACACGAATCACACTGCCAACGAGCACAGACTTCACCTCAAAGCCGATCCTACATCACAGATCCCAAAGGAGAAATCCCCAGACGTCAATCCCAGTCATAGTTCAGCATCGTGCAGCGCAGAACATTAACCCTTTATTACACAGCTCAGCCATGACTTGTGTAAGGAAAAGTCCTGCAACTTTTTAATACACATTTAGGCTACTTTCACACGAACTTTGTGTTTTGCGGTCTGCAAAAAAAAACCGGATGACTTCCGTATGGCATCCTTTTTTTTGCGGATCCATTGTAACAATGCCTATCCTTGTCCGCAAAACGGACAATAGGATATGTTCTATTTTTTTTTTGCGGGCTACGGAACGGACATACTGATGCGGACAGCACATAGTGTGCGGTCAGTATTTTTTGCGGACCCATAGAAATGAATGGGTCCGCATTTTATCGGCAAAAAAATGCGAATCGGAGTCCGCAAAAAAAAAAAAAAAAAGTCGTGTGAAAGAGGCCTTACTATTGTGGCCGTGTCCAAATTCAGGTAAGCCAATAGACTTAGGGCCCATGCGCACAGCAGTAGTTTCTGTCCGCATCCAATCCGCATTTTGTGCTGGTCGGATGCGGGCCCATTCACATTAATGGGGCCGCAAAAGATGGGGACAACACATTGCGTTCTGTCTGCATCTGTATCTCTGTTCCTCAAAAATAGAACATCTCCTATTCTTGTCCGTTTTGCAGACAAGGATAAGGTATTTCTGCTGGAGTAAAAAAAATTAAATAAAAATATGGCGTCCTGCACTCAGGTGGTATTTTTTTTCTGTTTTTCGGATCCGCAATTTGTGGACCGCTGTTTAGGCCTCATGCACACAACCGTATGTATTCTGCGGTCACGATGATGTCCGAGTCACAGTTTTTTCTGCTGACCCATTGACTTTAATGGGTCCGTGGTCCGCATTTTGAAAGTTGCGGATCCACAAAGTATGGGTGCAGTCTGTGCACCATTCGCATTTTATCTGTGGATCTATTGTTTCCAATTCGTCCATGGTCCTCAATTTGCGGACGTAGGGGGACATTTACTAAGTCCATGTCTGCTGGCACTTTATGCTCCTAACTTCTGTAGGGTGCTGGCTGTGCGACTCGCTTAAATCTACATCAGCTCCCCTGCTAGCGTAGCTCTATTTTTTTTACGCTAAAACAGGTGTATAAAGTGATAAATGAGACCGGACGGTCGGCACACCCCCTTCCCCCGCCACCTTTGCGACCGAATCTGCAACACAAGGAGAGTCTGCAGAAAAGGTCCCCAGGGGTGAACAACCCCTTTAAGCTGTATTTGTATAACAGAATCTCAGACCACACAAGGTCTATAGATGACGATTGTCAACAAGGCGCTCATCGTATCAAAGGCCCAAAAAGGCTCAAACATCCCTCTCCGACAACACGAGATCACTAGATCTTGGAGGGCCCACAATGTGATCAACCGGGAAATCCACTAAGCAGTCTTCAGTGAGGGTGAGTTCACACATGGGAGAGATTTATCACCGCCTGTGCAAGAGTAGTGGTGCTATAACAATGCACATGTTCGCTTAGGTCCCTTTTTGGGTAAAAAAAAAAAAAAGTCTTCTAAAAAATGGATGGCAAATTAGGCTACACATGAAGGAGTGAATTCAATGCGAGAAACTTGCAGTGTGTGGCAGTGTGAGGTCCCACTCTGATCTCTGCTCCTCTGACAGGATCGCGCAGTAATATAATGATTTATAATGCTGTGTGACCCTGAATTCACTGAATTACACAAAAAGCATTATGTCAGTGTAATTCAATAGACTCCAGATCTCACAGACATACACTGATGCCAGGTGTACTCTGACGTCATCGGCGCAGGCGCAGTGAGGTAGCCGGGAGCCCGGCGGCCAGCGCCACTCACTGCGCCTGCGCCGATTTTATTCCGCACGGCGCAGGCGCGCGATTTGAAGTGAGGACAGGGCCGGCAGAAGATCGAACAAGCTGCCTGGCCCTGTCAATCAAGACCAGGAAGGCGTGACAGCAGGTGGGCAAACAGAGCTTACTAGGTGCAGGGTAACCGCCCCTTGAACCTAGTAAGCCTAATTAGCATAAAATAAAAGTGCTTTTTTTTTTTTATCAAAAACGGGGGCACCAATATAAAAATTAATACCAGATTGGGCATCAGGTGACATTTGCACATTGCAAATGTCATCCTGTTTAATATGCCCAGATCTGGTGACAGAAACCCTTTAAATCTGCACTGCACTGATTTTTCCTAAAGCGTTTGGATGAGGTTTGTTTGTTGCTACTGTAATGTGGTGCAAATCCACAGCACATACATGTATGTGAAGCCTGAGGCACATTTAAAGGGGTTGTCCATACGGAAATATGCCCGAGCATGAATTGGTATAAAAAGCTACCGCCCATCCGTTATATTCGCCGCTGCTTTGCTGTTCCTGCAGCAATAACACCACAAACTCTATTCATTCAACCACTGCAGCCAATTACTGGCCTCCGAAGTCACATTCTGGACATACACCACAGTTGAGGCCTGCTGCGATCAGTGAATAATTTAACAGGGAAATAACCATTATCTTTTTATTTGATACCATTTCCTACCATCCAGGACAACCCCAATGTAAAGCTGCTGTGTGCCTCTAACCGCATGTAACATGGCAGCCAAGTTCTACATACATGCTAAGACGACTGTTACATCTGCAACTACTGCGCAAATGTGGATGCGGAGTGTCCAGAAGAGTAGCCGTAGTCTTCAGGTCATGGAAGGTCCCAAGGATGCTTCCTGCAGGATCCACTGAAGTCCCTTTAATCTGCCATCCAATGATCCGTAGTCTGATAATCCGTCACGGAGCTGCAGCATAACGGTTCTCCATCCTACCAAGAAATCCAGACTATCTGATAATCCGGCACCTAGTCTGCTCCATTCATGCCGGAGTAAAGGAAATTTACGGCAATTACTCACAGACCCACGTCCATTGACTGCCGCCGCGCCACGGATTTCCCTGTCCAGGCAGATGAGTCAGCCGGTCTCAGCACGAGCCCGTGAATCACCTCCCCCTCACGTACCCTCGCACGATCTCGGCCTTTCACGACTGACGCCCCCACAGAACGGGGCCGCCCACGTGTGCGCCAAATTTTAAGCCCACCCACCAACGCTGTAGGCACCGCTGTGATTGGCTGAGCAGTGCGGGGAGGCGGGGTTCTTAGCCCGGGTTAGAAGACGGAGCCGCGTTATTGGTTGGCTAGTGGGGAAGGGGCTCAGACAGCGCGAAGTACCGGAGAGCGTAGTCCGGGAGATCTGGCGCCGCATGGAGGACGGGACCGCGCTGCTGCTGCCCCTGGCCGGCCTAACCGCCACTGCCGGGATTACCGGGCTGCTTCTGTACAAGCTGCTAAGGAGGTGAGGAGACCGCGGGGCCTGGGGCTTTGTTAGGTGAAGTAAGGGGGGAGGGGGCGTTAACTCAAGCAGTGCCGGAGCAGAATGACAGCTACTAGCCGAATTCCGAGTAACGGAGAGCAGAGGCCCGGGGGTGACCGGCAGCCTCCATGTGCTGAGGGGAGTGTCCTCATATCACAGGGGCGCTGTGCTCACTGGGTGGGGGACCTCTGTCTGGGGTTGCATGGGGTCAGGGGCACTACTTGGGTTTGGGTGAGGGAAGGTACTTGGGGAGTATATGTAAAGGCGGATATTGGGGTGTATGCAGTAGGGTGGTGCCATGTGTCCGGTTTCACAGTCCTGAGACCCATTGTCAGAGTGAGGGGTGGCAGAGAATGCCCTGTCTGGGGGCATTTATAGTGGGTGCTGTGTTGTACACTTTTGGGGGATATTTAAAGGGAACCTGTCATCTCCGAAACCCCCCTGAACTAGAGTAAGTGTTTTGTATAGTGTAAGAGATGCTGAATCCGAATATGTAAGTTTTATCTTCATACTCACTTCCATTCAGACGCTGTGCTCCCACAAACCTGCAGTAAAATACATTGACAGGACTCTTCTTTGAGTCCTCTCCATTATGTGAGTGAGCACTGGAGTCCAGTGAGTGCATTTTACTGCTGGTTTGTGGGAGCACAGAGTCAGAATATAAGAGTATGAAGATAAAACTTACATATTCAGATTCAGCATCACTTACACTATACATCTCTTACTGTAGTTCAGGGGGTGTTTTGGAGATGACAGGTTCCCTTTAAGGGTGCCGTGAAGGGGGAACCCCTGTGAGTGTTACCTGCACATGCCCTGCCTTCCTACCTGTTCTGTGTGTCTTCAGCTTTTGCTGTTGTCATTGAGGGTCCGTTCAGGATCGGTTCACACTTGTGTTAAACTAATCCGGTATGCAATTCCGCCAGAGTTCACCAGAGCTGGCCTAGATGGATACTGCCAGTCACTACCAGATTCACACACTTTCTGGCATATATTGGTCAGACAATAAGCATCTGGATTCCATTATCTCAATGGGGCCCTTCGGTTAACACCAGTATCTGTTTAGGCTGGATCTGGTGAACTCTGGCAAGCAGTTCTCTGCCGAAACCACCTACTGGATTAGTTATACACAAGTATGGACCTACCATAAGGCTGCTTTCACAATGGCAGTGTTTGGTCAGCTTTTGATCTGTCATGTCTATGAGTGATTGTGAGCTAAAAGCAGATGCTGGTCAAAAACACAGAACAGGAGGAAATAGTGTAGCCCCCTACTCCTGGTTGACTTGAAATCACTAATTAGAAAGGTTTTTCGAGAACCTTTCAAGTGAATGGGGCTGAGCACGATACCAAGCACAGCCGCTATACAAGGTTCGACACTGTGCTTGGTAAGCTGTGAGAAGGAACGCTGATGCCTTCTCAAACCCGGGCGGACCCCCACCGATCAGGTACCTTGGAACCGAACCTGAGTTCGGGAAAAGATTTTTAACAGTAGAAATTAATTTCTGAAGTTATTACACGAAGACTCATCAGAGCCAATACATTCTAATACTGTACAGAGCGCTCACTCCATACAGTATTCAAACGAAGCTTTATGCGAATTGGCTTTGGATGTTTCATGCGAAGTCGATTCGCTCATCCCTACTGATGACCGATCCAGAGGGTAGGCTGTCAGTATAAAAATGTCTGAAGACCCCTTTACACAGTGACCTTGTGAAAGTGGCCTTATGCATTTTGTGGTCCACAAACCGTGGATCCACAAGATACGGATACTGGCTGTGTGCATCCCGCACTTTCCTCACTCCCTGTTGTAGACATGGCTGTAGGACAGGTTCTATAATGTGTGAATCTGCCGCACGGATACGGACTGTAAATGGATGACATCCGAGTGCTGTATGCATTTTTTGTGGCCCCATAGAAGTGAATGGGTCTGTGTGCAGAAGGCCTTAGCTTCTGTTCAGTGCAGGGTCTTCACTTCTAAACGGAGGAGGGCACTTGATCAGATCCCCCAATATGGAGTCGGGTCCATGAATCCTGGGCCTCTGCCGCCAGTCCTAGGAGTCAACTTCTCCCTGACTTCCTCTATCTTTTTCCTGGGGTCGCGGAACAGAACTATGAATGCGGCAGCGCACTGTCCACATCTTTTGCTGCCCCATTGTAATGAGTGGCTCCACACCCGTTCCTCAAAATTGCGGAACGGATGCAGAGCGAGAAATAAGGACGTGTGAATGGACCCTTATGCTGTGAATTGTCCGTACGATAATCCGCGGGTCATATGGACTGTATGCATGTCATCTTATATACACGCATTTCCTGCGGAAAATCTGCAGCATCAAACTGTACCAGCGTACGTAGATGAGACTTTTAAAATTTTGTGTATATGGTGCAGAAATTGACCCGCGGTGTGGATTTTAAAATTCGCCACATTTCACATGTATGCGCAGACTTCACCCTTTGATCTGGGGCCAATCTGCATCAAGATCCGTAGCAAAATCCGCAAGTAACAGACATGGTTTTTGGTGGATACTCAGGAAAAATCAGTGTGGAAAATTGCATAAACTACCCTGCGGTGTGCCCGTGCCCTTATAGGTGATGGTACAGGGTGGCGCAGCTTCTGGGCAGTTGTCTTTCCAGCTGCTCGGGGATCTGTCCAGGGCTTGAGGATGTCCTGACAAAGTCTCTTTGTTTCTTGACATCTGTTTGTCGGCAGCAGGGAATTTGGGGACCAGTTGCTTCTGCACAAGTGTCTGGCAGAATGAGCCTTACTGTATGACATGGGTTCACCCTTAAAGGAACGCTCCAGTTTTCAGCAACTGTACCCAATTTTTTTCCCCACTAAAATCTGCTCAAGTGTAGAGCTGCAACAAGTACTCAATTAAATCGAGTAATTTGACACACAAAAATCCTCATTGCAATTTTTTTGCATCAAGGATTTGTTTGTGTCATGTGACCATGGAGCGGGAGTGAAGCACTTGCCATTACTCCCGCTCCATGGTCTCCTGCTGGCCCGCAAGGCACTAGGAATACTCACCTTTCCAGCAGGGGACCTCCGGACACTCCCCAGCAAGTCCATGGTCCCGCGCTGCACTGACCTCCTGACATACGCACGCCGTGACCTGATGCGCTGTGCGACGTCCGGCCCAGAGCAGCGTGGAACGATGGAGTGTCGGCAGCGCCCCTGCTGGAAACGCAAGTTGGTGACACTGGGTGAGGGGCGTGACAAAGGGCAGGTGCCTGCGGTGCACGGTGTCATAGCAACCAATAATGCTGTGCACTCCTGGTGTCAGGAGGAGGGCAGGCTGGGCGAGATGGCACAAGGGGAGCAGAGACCTTGAGACTGGGGGGGCTGATGAGTTTTTATAAAGAAAAACGTTCTTTTAATTCGTTTTTTGTTATTAGAGTACTTGATTAATCGATAGAATACTCAAATACAAAAATAGTTGATAGCTGCAGCCCTTCTCGAGTGCTTTGAATCTTGTGCTGATTTTTGAGGAGTTTGATGGTTTTTCTTCTGAGTAGCGCTGGTCTCTCTGTCACTAGAGAGCAGTGTATTGTGTGGGCTCATCTGACGGTACCATAGTTGGAGCTCAGCTAATCGCTCACATTGCTGACCGCAGGCTATGCCGCTTCCCAGCTCCACCAAAAGAATTGTGACATCGGCTCTGGATGTGAACGGGGGAAAAAACATGAAATAATTCTCCTAGATCTACACAGAGCAACAATCCTCGTAGGAAAATGGTTCTTAAAGGGAAAGTGGTGTGGAGTGCTCTGGGAGACTTCTATAGCATTAGTGTGACAGGAGGAGACATGACCCCTATATTGGCTGTCATGTCACACCCCATAGTCTGGGGCTGGAGAAGTCTCTGAAGCCCATGGATCTTCTGCTGGTAACTTTGATTGCCTGTGACAGTGATGATCGGGCCACTGTTAACGCCTACGACGGTTCTTACTGTCAGGTCCAGAGAATTACGGACTCCCCAATGTGGTGCAGGAAGTCGTTCTTCATTATGTTCTTGCAGGCTGGAGCTTGTAAACTGCATGGTCATGTTTGGGTCTGCCCCGCAGTTTCTTCATACTTGGCACTGACTGGCACAGTACATTGGATACCTGTGATATAATGTAATGAATCCAAGAGCGACCAAGCAGTGTACATGTCCCTGGATGTGGGATTTAATCCCTCTGAATGTACATTATTGCTTTAGAGGGGAATTGCAGTTAAGTTGTCACCTATCAACAGGACAGAGGAGAAGTATTAGATTGGTCAGGGTTCTACTGCTAGGACTCCCACCGATCACGAGACCCCCATCAATCTAATAGTTATCCCCTATCCTCTGGACTTTTTCTAACCTTAAAGGGAACCTGTCATCAACTTTATGCAGACTGTACTGAGGGCAGCATAAATTAGTGACATAAATGCTGATTTCAGCGGTGTGTCTCTCTTGAGCTAAAAGTGAGTGGTTGCTGAGAACCAACATCGCAGCTCAGGCCTTGAAAAGAGTCAAATCTACCTGAGAAGAGTCATGGTTATTCCTAATCTCCTGCTCTCCCGCCCATCTGCTGATGACTGGCAGTTCTCTCCTAGAGAGAAAGGGAGAAAACTAGGTAGAAGATTGTCAGTCATCATCAGGTGGGCAGGGAGAGCAGGAATTCATGAATAACCATGACTCTTCTCATGAAGATTTGACTCTTTTCGAGGCCTAATCTGCAATGTTTGTGATGTTGGTTCTCGGAAACCACTTACTTTTAACTTATAAATGAAAGACCGTTGAAATCAACTCACCTGTCTGTACTTTATTCTGCTGTTATTATGGGGAGCATAAAGGTGATGACAGGTTCCCTTTAAGGCCTTATTCACATGACAGTGTTTTGGTCAGTGATTTCCATCCGTGATTGTGAGCCAAAACCAGGACTGGAGCCTCCACAGACATAAGGTATAAGGGAAAGATCTGCACCTGTTCTGTGTTTAGAGCTGCACCTGGTTTTGGCTCACAATCACTGATGTGAATCACTGACCGAACACGGACGTGTGAATAAGGCCTAAAGGGGTTTTCCAGTAATATATTGATGACCTATCCTCAGGATGTCCGACACCCAGGACAACTATAATACCCCTTTGACGGGTTTTCCCGGACTTGAATATTGACTATTTATCCACACCATGGATGGGGCCTTCTGCGTCCCACTCTGGCCCATATAGTTTCCAGCACTGGTGGCTGGTTGTTTAGGTTGTCAGTAGCTGAACCCAACCGATCTGATATTGATGACCTAGAAAACGGAGGAATCCTGCAAGAGCGTTAAAGTCTAGCAAATCTGGGGACCCCGAGCAGGAGACGCAGGAGGTTTATTATTGCTTCTGTCTTGTCTGTATAGAGCCTCAAAGCACTATGTTGTTCGTAGATGCATCAGCATTGCTGTCACCCCCTGCATGCCACATTGCGGCCCATCAGTTGTCCATGGGATCGTTCGTATGATCGATCCCATCAACTAAACTGCCCGACCAGGGAGTCTGTTTTTAATAAAAACCAACTCCCTGCTGCACAATGGCAAGCGATTGGCTGAATGGATCAACGCGCAGTTTCTGCCGATGAACGGCCGGTTTTCCAGCACGCCGGATTACATTTTTGGCTGACAAGAGTCCGCCGTCAGCGATCGTGCTAGTTTTTCAAACGACAGTCGGCCGGGGTAGCCAAAAACTGCTATTCTGGCAGACTCTTATTTTGGGTGTATGGCTGCCTTTAGCGGACCAGTTTAGCTTGGCCAATGTTGTCGCCACAAGAGGCCATTTTCCCCCTGTAACTGGGGCTGCTATGGGTACTTCAGTTACCATGGAAAACTGTCAAAAAAGACTTTAAAGGTTGACTGTACCCTAGAAGTCTTTTACGACCTCACAGGGACAAACCTGTTAAAAAAAAATGTACAAGCATGCAAAAAAATGATTAAATACAAATTATCAAAATAATTTACAAAATATAAACATACATTATATATATACAAAATATCAAAATAATCTAAGTTTAATATGTACATTTTGGGTGAAAAAAGGATAGAAAAGTGCCGGACACAAGTTTTCCATCCTGCATAGTCTGGTAAAAATAATGATGGATAGCACTGTATGGCATTAGTCTGAGACATCCGTTAATGCGTACGTTAAATGGATGGCAAAAATGTAATCAGTGTACTTTATATTAGTGTCAGTTTGCAAAATTAAAACTATAAACTACTTAATGTAATTTTTAACCTAAGAAAGTTACATCAACCCACCACATAAAGCTGTCCGACCCCCAAAAACAAATTGTAATGAGTGGGAGCCCCAGGGGTCACTTGCAGCTTGGGGTTACATCACTGATGAGGAGTAGTGTGTAGTAGGTAAGTTGGACGACCCCTTTAAACAAAATTGCTAAATAGTGGTCAAGTAAGAATGAAACTTTCTGAGGTTAATTCTTGACTTGTTTGCTGGTTTAGTTGTGAATAGATCTCATGTGGGCTTTTAAGAGTTAAACTGATGCTTATTGGTGGCGTGTGTTTTACAGGAAACGGCCGACACACGTGAAGGTGAACTGCTGGTTCTGCAGTCAGAACACTGTGGTGCCCTATGGCAACCGAAACTGCTGGGACTGCCCCAACTGCGAACAGTACAATGGCTTTCAAGAGGTAGGACATGGCAGCCATGGTGTCTGTGGCTTGTGACTTCCCTGTAGGCTTGTCTAGATTCTTCACAGGACAGAGTGGTCTCTGCTTTAAAGTGGCACTTCCACAAAAATGTTTTATTCTTTGAAATGTTAGGAACCCCTCAGACAAGTAAGTCTCGTGCATCAGACTTGCAGCGTGAGTATGCAGCAGCACCTGTTCTGACCTCCCAGCACTGATGGAGTCATATAGCATTATATTGATTTATGATGCTATGTAACCCTTACAGTTCTGGAATGTATTGGATAATGCTGTCAGACCTCTAAGGGTTACATAGCATCATAAATCAATATAATGCTATGCAACCCCAGCAGTGCTGGAAGGGCAGGACGGGAGCTGCTGCATACTCACTCTGCGAGTCTGATGCGTGAGACCCACTCGTCTGAAAGGGCAGGACGGGAGCTGCTGCATACTCACTCTGCGAGTCTGATGCGTGAGACCCACTCGTCTGAAAGGGGCCTTTAAAAAGGTACATGATGTAAATTTTAGTGAAGGTAAAAAAAAATAATTTTTATGTTTTTTAACCAATGTCTGTATTTGTGAGTTAGGCTACTTTCACACTTGCGTTGTAAGGAGCTGTTTGTGAGATCCGTCACAGGCTCTCACAAATGGTCCTGAACTGTTCAGTTTTGTCCTAATGCATTCTGAATGGAAAAGGATCCGTTCAGAATGCATCAGTTTTCTTCAGTTCAGTCTCCATTCCGATTTGGAGGCGGACATTAAAACGCTGCCTGCAGCGTTTTGATGTGCGCTTGACGGAAACTGATCCAAACTGATCCGTCATGACTCACAATGTAAGTCAATGGGGATGGATCCGTTTTGTCTGACACAACAGAAAACGGATCCGTTCCCCATTGACTTTCAATGGAGTTCATGACGGATCCGTCTTGGCTATGTAAAAGATAATACAAACGGATCCGTTCGTGAGAGCCTAAAACTGCAAACGCAAGTGTAAAAAGTAGCCTTATCCCCTCTGTCAGAATTCACAGACTTAGATTCAGGATGGGAGCCTGCAGGGTCACACTGGACCTCCCTCTGTCAGCACTCCTTCCTGAAACTAATAAATCTTCGTTGCCACCACTTGTCATATCAGGCTGACGCCACGCCTTGCATTACATCACACCTAAGTACACTACAGCTGCTGGCATTCACAGGGTTAATAACTCAATATAGGTAATGCTGCTTCTAAGGTCATGGAATGGTTACAACACAAAAAGGCTCTTATTAAAGTGAAGTTTTAATATAAAAAAAGGACAGTGCGTACAAACAATGGGGTTATCAGAGAAAATATAACATAAAGTACAGACATATAAACACCCTGCAAAATACCAGTTTGTAAAATAAAAGGAATAAAAACAGAACTTAATACGTTACGAGACGGTTAAGTTTGCTTTGCTTCATGCATATGTTAAAAAGGATCAGTATCATCCACCTGTGATGTCAGAGGAGGCCAGGGATGAGGGTAATGACCTTTTATGACAGTTTTTACGACCACTTGCTAGAAACCAAGTCTGCCTCAAAATCTTTGCATGGAAATATCTTTTTGGATATTCACTTCAGCAATTCCATATTACCTCCATCCACTCCGTCTGAATGTCCTGCACACGTCTGTACCAAACATGGCGGAGGTAATGGCAGGATGGATGGAGTTATCTATTGCTCCCTGTTACTGAGCTGAGATTGTTTTGGTATTAATACCATGGATGCATATACATGGCCTGAGTTCTCAGGAGGAAGCACGTGGCTCCATTATGGATTTGTCCACTTATTTCTTCCATGTATATTGCAAGATAGGGGTTTCATGTGTGACCTCAGTTGAAAGGACACTAACCTTCTCCTGACCCCTCTGACGGTTCTGGTCTTTATCATGCTACTATCTGATAGCTTCACACTTTATGATAGGGGTCTCTGGTTTTCTGGGTGGTTTCATCTTGCTGATTTTTATTGCTGCAATCTCCGACCTGGAAAAGGTGATGGCTGCCTACTCCTAACAGCAATTTTAATTTCTGGATCCCTCTATCACCACACCCTCCCTTCTGATCCTCAGCTGTATCATGTGACCAACACTGTCAGTCCAAATGACACAGCATCTTATCTGTGGACAGGAAGTCAGTTTCTCTATGTATTCCTATGGGAGTCTCAATGTCGGTCTCAAAGGAATGAATAGAGAAGTAACTGACTTCCTGTCCTGCGTCAGCTGGAGATTAGAGTGCTGGTCACATGACACAGCTGAGGATCAGAAGGGAGGTTATAACTCACAAATACAGTTTCTTGTAAGAAGACTATCTTCACTACAGTTTACTTTTCTAATGGGCCAGAAAATAAAGGTTTTTGTGTGTTTCTTAAAAAGTAAAAGTAATGGATGACTTTAAAGGGGTTGTCTGATCTTGCCATTACTAATGCGAGATTAGGCACAATCCCGACCACCTCCCGGCCGGAAAACAGCAGATCGCTCAGGCTCTCATTGCCATTCATGAGAACTACCGAAAAAGCATAGGACACGTTATGGAGCGGCTGGAGCGCTCTGCTGTTTCCCAGCCGTGAGGTGGTCGGGACTGTGTCTCATCTCGCATTAGTAACGGTGAGATCAGACAACCCCTTTAACAAACCCAGTACCACAACCACCAGTGACTGTTAAAGATGGCCCACAAAGACCTTGGAACCCTCATGTGGAAGTTATTTGCTCTGCTGACTTAAAGGGAACCTGTCATCTCCGAAACACCACCTGAACTAGAGTAAGCGGTGTATAGTGTAAATGATGCTGAATCCGACTATGTAAGTTTTATCTTCATACTCACTTCCATTCAGACGCTGTTCTCCCACAAACCAGCAGTAAAATACATTGACAGGACTCTTCTTACAATACAATAGAGTCCTCTCCATTATGTGAGTGAGCACTGGAGTCCAGTGAGTGCATTTTACTGCAGGTTTGTGGGAGCACAGCGTCAGAATGGAAGTGAGTATGAATATAAAACTTACATATTCGGATTCAGCATCACTTACACTATACACCGCTTACTCTAGCTCAGGTGGTGTTTCAGAGATGACAGGTTCCCTTTAAAGAAGTTGCCCAGAAACAGTGCCACACCTGTCCACAGGTTGTGTGTGGTACTGCATATGAATTCTACTTCAAAGGAGCCCAATAGCAATACCAGAGCCAACCCATGGACAGGACAGGTCTGGTTATGTTTCTGTAAGAAGTCCTGTACAACCCCCCCCATGTTGCTTTGACATTTGAGCAGAGTGAAATTCCTGACAGGTTTCTTATCATTTTGGTCATTTCTGTGACCTCTGAGCTGTAATTTGAGGTCCCTGCAATCACATAGGAGATGGATAAGGATGGAGAATCTGCTGCATATATAATGCATTTGTCCCGTCAAGCTCTGAAAGAGCCTCCCTATATGTGTTGGTGACCTGTGAGTTTCCACGGTTACAAACTACAGAAAAACTCTGTAGTCTGATCCGGAAGTAACGTGTTAAAAGGGTATTGTAGCTTCCAGTATGGCCGCTGCACAGTGGATGGAAACTTCTGTTTCTGGCTCTGTCCACTGTTTTGCTAGCAGTGACTACCGATCTGATATATGATAACCTATGTGGAGGAAAGGTCATCAGCATAAAAAACAAAACTGGACTATCACTTTAACCCATTTTTACATGGGCAGATGATCAGCTGAGCAGACGTTCCCATGAATGTTTGTTCCTGAACATTTCCCCCTTTTAACACCCTTCCGATAAATGTGCAGACTTTTTGTCATCTGATCAAGTCTTTTATGTAGGCATACACAGGGTGTGCCGGGAGTCGGACCCACACCGATCTGAGATTGATGACCTTGCCTACGATTAGACCATCAATCTCATGAAACTTGGCCACCCCTCTACCTCTAGCAGTACCAGCTGTGCCCCTGTTTGCTTACTACAAGCACAGATTTAGAAATTGATGAGAAGTTAGAACATGGTATTGGACTAATCATCCTTTTGTCTGGTTCCAGAATGGTGACTACAATAAACCTATTCCGGCACAACACAGCGAACATCTAAACCATCTGGTGTCTGGTGGGGGCACACTCGCAGAAGCTACGAAGCCACAGCAATGGGTGAACTGTGGGACGCTGCTTTGTAGGAAATGTAACAATAATCAGAGCACCAAGATAAAGCAGCTGGCATCGTTCTTACCCAGAGAGGAGGTGGGTGAAATGTGTATCCAATCCATATTGGAGAGGAGTAGGTGATATTGCTGGTTGGCCAATGCCCAGGAGGCCACTCAAGCCCTCCTCATGGCTGCCAGACAGGTACATAAAGATGCTCTCGTCATTAATAATTATAGGCCAGCGGCCGCAGGTGCCCTCCTGAATTCAACTGTATCGCCCACCTCAGGAAGATGATACAGTTTCTTAGTGTGGCATGGGTGACAGTATTTTGTGCTGCACTATGGTGTTGCTGTCCCTTCCTATTTCTGTTGACCCCGCTCTATATCGATTTGGACCTTTCCTACAACTTGGGGCCACTTAGGTTTTTTTCCCAGGACTTCTTTAAGTTCTCAGTCTCCCCCTGGCTAAATCTTTATCTAGGATATTCATGGATCCTCGCTGTAAGCAAGTACAGCATAATCACCTTTGGTTTTGATCCCCTAGCCATATACAGATACTAGGCTGGATACACTATTATTATTCTGTCTTCAAACACTAGGCAGTAAGCTCCCTCTAATGGTGGCTGCAGGAAACGAGCATGTTCTCTTTTAGA
The DNA here is from genome assembly GCA_900303285.1 of Rhinella marina. Taxonomy (NCBI): domain Eukaryota; kingdom Metazoa; phylum Chordata; class Amphibia; order Anura; family Bufonidae; genus Rhinella; species Rhinella marina. The sequence goes on along the minus strand of ONZH01023436.1, from coordinate 51,173 downwards.
TCTATACCTATGAAGGGGCTCAGCCTCTATAAAGATATGTTAACTTACAACAGAAATGTGGATCTGTTTAGATAGAGAAAAAAGACAGTAGTTAAGGTCAGATGTTAAAGGGGTATTCCCATCTCACAAATGTAGTTTGTATAGTTAGATATAGCCATGCTAATATTATTACTAATAAAATGTATTTATATAAAATGTACCGTTTAGAAGATTTGCCTATTTGTATATCCATTGTCCCACACACATCAGTCAGGCCGTTGCCCCTAGTTACGACCACCGTGGCCATGTAGTAGTGGTGGCCGGCTTGCTGTTGTTCAAACCCGCTCTGAGGTTACTGCTGTATTGTGAACACACATTACATGAGCATGCGGAGACTAGGGTTGCAGCGGTAACCGGTTCCACGGTATACCACGGTAATGAAATGCACGTTTATCAAACCGTGGGCATTTGCTTATTACCGGTAAATGGCGACAAGACTTTTTAGTCTTGTCGCCATTTGCGCCTGGACCCGACCGCATCACTGATACTAGGCTGCGCTACTGCGCAGCCTAGTATCAGAGGACATGGAGAAGATAAAATTTAAAAAATCACTTACCCGTCCGGCGCTCCTCCTCTTTTCCGGGTTGCGCTGTACTGTCCTGACCGCGTACAGCGTCAGGACGTAGTGCGCGCACTCTGACCTGACGCTGCACGCTGTCAGGTGACAGTGCAGCTACGGGAGACTAAGGAGCGCCGGACACCGGAGAGGAGCCGCAGCGCAGGAAAAGTAAGTGATTTTTTTTATTTTATTCAGATGGTGGGCTGATGGGGGCACAGTGGGCCGATTTGAGGTCTGAAGGGGGCACTGGGGCCAATCTGAGGTCTGAAGGGGGCACTGGGGCCAATCTGAGGTCTGAAGGGGGCACTGGGGCCGATCTGAGGTCTGAAGGGGGCACTGGGGCCGATCTGAGGTCTGAAGGGGGCACTGGGGCCGATCTGAGGTCTGAAGGGGGCACTGGGGCCGATCTGAGGTCTGAAGGGGCCACTGGGGCCGATCTGAGGTCTGAAGGGGCCACTGGGGCCGATCTGAGGTCTGAAGGGGCCACTGGGGCCGATCTGAGGTCTGAAGGGGCCACTGGGGCCGATCTGAGGTCTGAAGGGGGCACTGTGGGCCGATTTGAGGTCTGAAGGGGGCACTGTGGGCCGATTTGAGGTCTGAAGGGGGCACTGTGGGCCGATTTGAGGTCTGAAGGGGGCACTGTGGGCCGATTTGAGGTCTGAAGGGGGCACTGTGGGCCGATTTGAGGTCTGAAGGGGGCACTGTGGGCCGATTTGAGGTCTGAAGGGGGCACTGTGGGCCGATTTGAGGTCTGAAGGGGGCACTGTGGGCCGATTTGAGGTCTGAAGGGGGCACTGTGGGCCGATTTGAGGTCTGAAGGGGGCACTGTGGGCCGATTTGAGGTCTGAAGGGGGCACTGTGGGCCGATTTGAGGTCTGAAGGGGGCACTGTGGGCCGATTTGAGGTCTGAAGGGGGCACTGTGGGCCGATTTGAGGTCTGAAGGGGGCACTGTGGGCCGATTTGAGGTCTGAAGGGGGCACTGTGGGCCGATTTGAGGTCTGAAGGGGGCACTGTGGGCCGATTTGAGGTCTGAAGGGGGCACTGTGGGCTGATTTGAGGTCCTTTACTGAGACGGTTATCATACCGTGAAAATTTCATACCGTTGCAACCCTAGCGGAGACACATCTTGGGGTACTTTCACATCTGCATTTTGGACACTACCAGGCCAAAAAGCAATGGTCAGGATCCGTCCAAAATGCAGACTTTATAAACAGATCCTGCTCCATAGAGATGAATTGATCTCAGAACAGGATCCGTTTCTCTGCATTTTGGAAGCGCAGACAAAAATGCTACAACCCTAAGATGTGTCTGCGCATGTTCATGTAATGTGCGTTCACAGTACAGCAGTTACCTCAGAGCGAGTTTGAAAAGGAGCAAGCCGGCCACCACTACTACATGGCCGCGGTGGGCGTAACTAGGGGCAACGGCCTGACTGATGTGTGTGGGACAATGGATATACAAATAGGAAAATCTTCTAAACGGTACATTTTATATAAATACATTCTATTAGTAATAATATTGGTATGGCTATATCTAACTATACAAGCTACAGTTGTGAAATGGGAATACCCCCTTTAAAGAGGACCTTTCACCACTCCTGACATGCCTGTTTTAATAGCTTCATGCATTCCCCATGTACTAACAATTCTGGAACATCTATTCTTATGTTGTGCCATTCCTTTATTATTTGCACTAGAAGTTATGAATGAATTGCTATTAGCCTTCAGTAAAGGAACAGAGGGGAGGTAACCAGTTGGGGTGTGTCCCTGCACAGACTGACTCTAGCCAATCAGTGCTGCTATGTTCAGACTGTGCAGGGACACACCCCCAACTGGTCACCTCCCCTCTGTTCCCTTACTGAAGACAAATAGCAATTCATTCATAACTTCTAGTGCAAATAATAAAAGATTGGTACAACATAGAGACATAAGAATAGATGTTCCAGAATTGTTATTACATGGGGAATGTATGAAGCTATTAAAACAGGCATGTCAGGAGTGGTAAGAGGTCCTCTTTAAGCTAGAAGGAAAAGGGAAGTATCCAGCGTGCATAAGTCTGCCTTTATCAACTCATGGTTAAAACATTCTCTCCTGAGATGAATGCAGAATCAAGCTCATGGCGGCCGTGATTAAGACCATGTTTGATGTAAACTTGTTGGCTTGATTCTGCATTCATCTTAGGAGAAGATTTAACCACGAGTTGATGAAGGCAGACGTTTATGCACTCTGGATGCTTCTTTTTTTTTTCCTTTGAATATTTTTCATGTCAAGCATACAGACATCCGTGCTGTGTAACATGAATGTTGCATTTAGTATTAATGTTACTTATATAATATAAGTGCTATTTTAATCCCAAGACTACTGGAAAATTCTAAATTTAGAAGGTAAGAGTGGTGTTTGTTCCCTTATTTTTCATAGGAGCAATATGATAAGGAGATTGAAGTCTATAAGCACCACCTGGAGCAGATGTACAAGCTCTGTCGGCCGTGCCAAACCGCCATAGACAGTTATATCAAATATCAAAACCGACAGCTGAGGGCCATTATGTTAAACCAACAGTTCAAGCGTCGAGAACAGGACAAAACCTATATACAGGTAGGTAGAGGGGGTACCAGACTGCATGTCCCCCAATATATTTCCACTATCTGAATCTCTCCCTTTATGAGCAGGGGCAGTTTTATTTGCTTGCTGCCCTGTGTAGATTATCTGTAGTCCATCAGGCAGTGGCTGCCTCACATCCACTTATCTTGAACTTATCTTTTCTCCTTCACTGATAAGCAGGCAATAGTCGGGAAGGAACACTTCCTTCCCAACAATCGTAATGCTCATCTGTCAGTGTGATACAGCTCTAACCCATATTGCCCTCTTTTTGTTTTTTTTCGCCCACCAGAGCTCCTCAAATGCCTCATTTATTCGGATCCCTACCAAGGTTGTCCTCCTCCGCTGCCTCGCATTCCTGAGTTGTGCGTTCCTTGTGTCTGTTGCGTGGTGGGGCACAAGGGACCTTTTCTCTATTAAAGACTCTACAAATTTAGCTACTGAGGCCAGGAATAAGTCTCACCCAGGAGATGCTGGGAGGCCGTCTCTCATTGAGAAAGTCATTGGAGTCCTGCCCGAGCATACACTGGAAAACCTGAACGAGGCTTGGTGCTTTGGACGCGACCATCAAATCGGCTTAGCGTTTCTCGGCCTCTTGACTTGTGTCTTTGCCATGTTCCTTGCCGGACGTATTAGGTCAGTTCTTTTCAGGGACCATCAATTTGTATAATCAATAATTCTTGTTCTTTATTGTCCCTATGTTGTTGATGCTATTTATATATGTTCTGTGTATTGATAAATGTATTTTATTTTGGTCTTATGTTTCTTCTAGAATGCGACGTGTTGACGCATTTGCCTCATTCCTCTGGGTCCTAGTGACAGGACTCTATCTATCCGAGCTGTACTTTCTGAAGGAATCTCCAAGCTGGATGGAGACAGTGAAGCTTGGCACCACTTCCTTGTGTTGCCTGGTCGGTCTCACCTCTGCAATGGCAACAAAGAAAGCAGTCGGTCAACGGAGACAGCGCCCTCGAAGGTCAGAGCCAGAACAGTGAGCCGTGGGACCGGAATGAATGTCCTTTCTCATTACTATTGAGCCGTAGCCTGCTGTACTTACTTTGATGTCTGCAAGTAGAACATATCTGGTGGTCCTTCCTTTACCCTTCTTGGTCTCTTCCTATTGGCTTCAGGTGTCATTGTAGCCAATTGGCAGCTGCCAACCGTACTGCGTTGAGGACCAGTCACTGTAGATGTACTTCATGTTTTCTTTAGTGGCCGATCATAATTTTATTAAGGTTAAAGGGGACTTGAGAAATGTTGCCACTTTCAGATGCCTGAGGCTTTGTACATGTAATACTAAAAAAAAAAAAAATCAACGCTGGATATTTTTTGTCAATGGGGCAGGACTTCATTGTTAATATTTAAACCTTTCCCCTTTAAGACAGCTGATCTTCATGTCAGGGTGCCCTCCAAGTGAAGAACAGACAACACAAGGACTGAACACTGGCCCATTATAGTCACTGGACCAATTCGCATGTCCAGTTTTCTGCATGGACCTTCGGTCTGTGCTGAGAAAGTCGCAGCATTCTGTATTTGGCCAGATCTCTAGACTCGCCCATTCAAGTGAATTGGTCCATAAGAAAAATGGACCTCACATTGCACACTGTCTTGATAGAACACTATGGATGTTTAGGGTGCAAGGCAGATTACACTACCCCATGTGTGGTACCATATACTGGAAAGCCATGTAGTATTACAGGGGTTGTCCTATAATGACAACTTATCCCCTGCCCACAGGGTAAGGGATAAGTATCTGGTTGACAGGGGTCCCCTACCGATCATGAGAATGATTGCCCGCGTTCCCCTTTTGAATTGAATGTCACACACACACATCTGTGTCTCCCGCTCCATTCAACTCTATGTGAATGTCGGAGATAGCAGAGTGCAGGTAACCAGATTATTGGATGTCTGAACATAAGAGTTTAAAAGTGTTGTCCGGGTTCAGAGCTGAACCCGGACATACCCTTAAATTCACCCAGGCAGCCTGTCTGATGTTGGCATTGGAGCATCTCATGCTGGATCGTGCAGGGCAAGGGCTCTTCTGTTTACATAACACACGGAAGCTTCTGCCCGGCAGTGTGTTCGGTGACGTCACCGGCTGTAATGGGCCGGCGTTAGTGCTGCCCTAGCCGCTTTACTGACATCACGGACATCACCGGGCTCACTGCTGGGCGGAAGTCTCCGCCTGGCAGAGCCCGGTTCGTCACCGGAACCGAGCAAAATGCCTTTGCCCTGTGCGATTTAGTGGAGGGCATCGGAGCATAGGATGCTCCGATGCTAACATCAGGAGGGCTGCCTGGGTGAAATTAAGGGTATGTCCGGGTTCAGCTCTGAACCCGGACAACCCCTTTAAGTTTTCCAGAAAATGAAAGTTTTTGTGGTGAATACTTATTAAATGAAGATATTGATTTCATTGGTGCTACATTGATAATGATGAGATGATATCTGCTTATTAATTAATTTATTATTGCTTACTGATATCCATTTTTATATCATAATTGATCTTCAAGTGATTAGGTTGTAGCATTTAGCACATTATTCACACTAGGATCATTTTAGATGAGAGGTGAAGATGCATATCTCCTATAGATTGCAGACTGTGCAGCGATGTGGGGTAATTGTCAGCTTTTGGTCGGGCTCGGGTTCCCTCATGTGCACGAAATCTAAATAATCCTATTGGGAGAATTCAAGGTGCTATTTAGTGGGTGACCCTAAAAAGGACCCAGCCACTCTCCTGACATATTTGTTCTAGTATTATGCATATTCCACATAGCAGTAATTCTGGACAATCATCCCTCTGTTATGCCGCTTGTAAATTGATGAATACATTTACAACTGGGTGTTACTATTCCTTTTGTCAATGGGGTGGCTGTAATGTGACCATGAGCCTTTGCAAATTGATTGTTTAGTAGGACCTGTCACCTCTCCTGACTCTTTCAGTGATTTGCTTGCTTTCTCCACAATAACATTTCTGGTGTGTCTTTTTATATACTGTAAGGCTGCTTTCACACATCAGGGTTTAGTCAGTGTTTTCCGTTCCGAGGCAACACAGAGAAGTTATAATGTAAAGATTTTAACCTATTCTGTTTTTCTGACCCTCACCGGGTTTTGGCTCAGAATCACTAACCAAACACTGACTGTGTGAAAGCAGCCTAAGGCCTCATTCAGATGACCGTATATTTGCGGGTCCGCATTATTGCGGACCCGCAAATATACGGGGGCCGCCCGGCGTGTGTTCCGCAGCGCTCGGAACACACGCCGTGCGGCCCCATTGAAAATGCCTATACTTGTCCGTGCGTACGGACAAGTATAGGACATGTTCTATCTTTTTATGCGGAGCCGCGGCACGGAGCTGTCTCCGTGCCGCGGCTGTGCTCTCCCATAGAAGTGAATGGGGCTGCATGTATTCCGCAATTTTGCGGAATACATACAGCCCCATTCATACGGTCGTGTGAATGGGGCCTAATTCTGAGTTTTGCTATTCCTTTATTATTCCTACTACAAGTTAATGAGTGAAGTGCCAACTGGATGTTACCAGTAAGGGGGTGTCTCTTCACCCAGTCAGTGCTGCCAGTGTCAGACTGTGCCTGGACAAACCAACAGCTGGTAACGCCTACATGGACCTTTTATTGCAGGCTGTTGACAGTTCATTAGTAAACTTCTAGTAGGAATAATTGAGGAATAACGCAACATATTTAGAAGAATAGATGCTCCAGAATTACTTGGGGAATACTATTATTTACTAAAACGTACATGTCGGGAAAGGTGACAGGTCCTCTTTAATGGCAGCACAGTTTTGTGTTATTACAAAAAAAATTGTTTTTTGGCGGCAAACTTCAAATAAATAAAAAAAAAAAAAAAAAAACTTGCCTCCCTACTATCCAGCATCACAGTGCTATTCTCTGTGCCAGGCTGCTGCCATGATGTAATGTTTTGTCTGGGGTACCACACATGACCACTGCGCCCAGTCACTGGCCTCAGCGGTCCTGTGCAATATACTGCTGAGGCCAGTGATTGGCTGCAGAGTGTGTAGGGTCACAACCTTTTTCAGAAGGGAATAGGTAGGCCCAGTGTGTAATGTATTCATATTTCTAGGAAGCATAGCAGAGGAACTCCACAACAGACTGAAGATGCTCCAGAAGTGTTCATTTACTGGGAATGCAAATATTTATTAAAACGGACATTTCCGATGTGGTGACGTTCCATGTGCATTCCACAATTTGCAGACCTCACATTGCCCCCGCTATGAGAGAATTCCTATTCTTGTCCACAATTTCTCTATATTTTTTGCGGGCCTGTGGAACGGAACTATGGATGCGGGCAGCACACAGTGTGCTGTCTGCATCTTTCGTGGCCCCCATTGAAATGAATTGCAGAACGGATGCAGACTCATTCATACGGTCGTGTGAATAAGACCTTAAATAAGAAGCTCCTCAGTGGTGAAACTACAAAGCACCTAATTGTAAAAGAAGTAAAGCAAGTATTAGTTGAGTAACCCCGCTGGCAACCCTGACCCCTGGGGTGTAATATAACTTCCTGCTCTCGTCAAGGGGCATTAGTGCAGCAGATCCTGCTATAATAGAAGTGTGAATTTTATAGTATTAATACTGTTATGGTTTGTGGCTTATTTTTGACACGTGCATTAATTAAGCACAAGTATTTAATGAACACTAATTCCCTTTCCCGCAGTTTTGGCCTGAGGTAGGTAGAAGTCTGTTGTGATTTATATTATTTATTCTCTATTTAAGCATATTATGGGTGTACAGTATAGTGTGAGGGTCGTCATGAGGTCCAGGGCTGTGGAGCCTATAAAAGTTAAAGGGGTATTCCCTAGCATATCGCTAGGACCCACACCTATATCAAGAATGGAGCTGCTCCCATAGAAATGAATGGGAGCGCATGTGCGGCCACCGCTTCCATTCATTTCTATGGAGCCGACGGAAATAGCCCAGCCATCGCTCACCTATTTTCGGTGGCCCCATAGAAATGAATGTAGGGCGCATGCGCAGTGCGCCCTCCGTTCATTTCCCGGCTCCGTTCTCGATATAGGTGCGGGTCCCACAGGTGAGACATATTCTAGTGATATGCCCCCATTGTCTAAGATGGGAATAACCCGTTAAGGTTTTCACACACTTCAACTCTTTCAGAGATGGCGAATAATTTAGTCATAACACATTTACTGAAGTGGAATGGTAACCTCTTACGATCGTGGAAATAATTGGGCTACTTGAATATTAAACCATATTTATTGGAATACAGTTTCTGAATTTCTCAGAATTCCTGGAAGTAAATGTGTAATGCACTATGCATTTTATAACAGGAAAACCTATGAATTTGTGCTTGGAAAAGCCAGGTGCAGGTAAAAAAACACTGATCAGGTGCAGATCTTTCCATTATATCTCATCTCTAAATAGCCGCCACTCCTGGTTTTGGCTCACAATCGCCGTGACGTGTGAACAAGGCCTTAACTAGTTTCATGTCCGACTCCACAGCCCTGTTGAGATCATCCTGCTTTTATTGTGTCTCTTGTGTAGCAGGCAGCTTTAGGCATTTACATATTGTCTTAATAGACAGCAGCTAAGAAAACCGCTTGTGTATGGCCCTTATGGATCCCCATTTCTGACTTGTAGAGCACTTAGAAACTTCACACATCCATAGAAATCCTACAAGCAATTCCTTAGTAAATACAATGTTTTTCATCTGTGATTTTGTTATAAATTACATATTTTGTAACTGTTACATGATCACTTTCCCTATTTGCGGTAAGTTCACATGTTGGGGTTGAGGTGCGTTATTTTAAAAAAATTTTTTACTGTTGTATATTGGGATTCTGTAATGCAACATTTCGTCTTTACGAGTTTGTACTTTGTAGTTTGTACTTAATTTTTTGGCCTATTCTTGGACTATATTCATGTAAGGGCTCATGCACATGGCCATTGCGGATGTGTTACGCAATTAACGGAACGGGTCGCCCATAATAGAAATGTCTGCATTTTTTTGTGGCCCCATTGAAGTGATGCGGATGTGGACCCAAACATTTGTGCGCATGAGCCCTAAGACCGATTGTTAAAAACAGTCCTTTTTCTATGGCTGCCTTTCTGAAAAACTGCCATTAAATCGGGTCCCACGACTTGTATGAGGACTGTCGACCCGGGAAAATGGACAAAATGGGACATGTCCCATTGATCTCCACTGTTGTGAGAACAGACATCACACAAAGTTGTTGTTTTGTTTTTTATTTATTTTTTTTGCTGTTTTTAGTCCTATTGATTCAGTTCTCAACCGCAGTATGTGAACACGCCCTTATGGCCTTTGATAACGTTCATGCCTGTGTCCAGGAGAGGCATCTGTAAGTGTGTTGCATTGTAGTTCACCCTACTTGCCTCCAACTGCAGGAGCTGAAGCAAACTTCCAGCTCTGTGAAAGCTACATACTTGAGTCTGTATAGGGCACTTAAAGGGGCTGTCCAGGATTAGAAAACATGCCTTGCTTCTTTCAGACACAGTCACCCCTGTCCATGGGTTATGCCTGGTATTGCAACTCATTCATAGTCACAGAGCTGCAGTGCCACACACCACCCATGGGCAGGTGCGGCACTGAATTTGGGGAATAAAGGTAGCCATGTCCATGCTGGACACCCCATTTCAAAGAAATGAGGAATCATTGTACGCATGGCACCATTTGCCTATTTGATTGTAGCTGTATATGTATTGTAAATGTCGGGTGAGTGACATTTGCAGATGCCACCTATGATAAAGATGATTTCTATGTATGCATGTTGAGTAATTAGTATTATGCATCGGGCATTTATCATCACAATCACTTGGAAAAGAACAAGTCATAATGATTGTTACTTGTCTCATTGGCGCAATGGCATCCTAGTGATGGATAGATTCAGCAGTAATCCTGCTGTATTCTCTCCTATTGGTGTCATGGCGTCCTACTGATTGGCAGATGCACCAACTTCATCGTGCCACTTGGATTAAAGGAGTTTTCCAGGATTTAAATATTGATGACTATTCTCAGGATAGGTTGTCAATGTCTGATCGGTGGGTGCCTGAATCTCGTACCAATTCTAATCGGCTGCATGAAGAGGCTTTGCCAGGAGATGGAACTCTTAATCAGGAATTAAGGATAGGCCATCAATATATAATTCCCGGAGAACCCCTTTAAAGTGTAACTGCCATTCCATTTTTATTTCTGTAATGTATAGGGGCAGTGATGCTGACTATTTTTGTAATATACTTTAATTACTGAAATTGTACATTTCTATCAGAAAAATAGCTCTAAAGTGGCCCATTTTGAGCCTTAGCAACGCTCCTCTGTCTTCTGTTTACATAACACAGTCAGTGTTAGCAAGTCTCCACAGTTATGTAAAGAGAAGACAGAGGAGCGTTGCTAAGGCTCAAAATGGGCCACTTTAGAGCTATTTTTCTGATAGAAATGTACAATTTCAGTAATTAAAGTATATTACAAAAATGGTCAGTATCACTGCCCCTATACATTACAGAAATAAAAATAGAACAGCAGTTACACTTTAATTCTAGAATTGCACCTCCCTGTGTGTGCCATGTACTGTACACATCCACTATGTCAGATCCATGTTGGTTTGTGCCTTGCTTTCTCCTCTGTGACCGCTGGCTGCCGTCCACTCATGTGATGCTCATGCTTCTGTCATGCTGTACACAATTTTATTATTTCTTGTTCTTTATGATATGTTAATGCTCTGTACTTGCTGCTCATACCTGCAGCTGATTTTATGTTCAATAAATGGCCGGCGAGCCGATGACCTGACTCCAGTACCGTGCTTTCCTATCTGCTGTGGGGGAGGGGGGCTCCTCGCTCGCTCGCTATTCCAGCACATTCCATGTTTGTCACTTTTCATTCACCAACACACATTGCAGACGCATTGCTTTTGTCAGGTCTAGACAGAGTTTCGTGCCATCATACCCCAGAGAAATGCATGAAAAAACGGAAGAAATGTGCAGTGCAGCAGTGAACCGGGTAGCAGAATGGCTATTGCACTAACTGAATTGAGAGTAATGTCCATACAGTGGCTGTGTGTTACACTGACAGTCTGAGAGCAGGATTACAAGCGAGTCCCATAATCCACATAGCCTGATATCGCATGGCACAATTGTCGGTCTGGTATCCATTGCATATCCTCTATTTAAAGGGATATTCCCATCTTAAATATTGTCACACAGTAAGCCATAATGGCCTCGTTCACATCTCCTTAAAGGAGATCTGGCACAAATGGCAGCTGTCGAACAGACAAAAATCTATTGCAAACGGGCAGATCACTGTCGGACCTCATTACAATCAATGGCGATCCGGCGGTGAAGTAGAGACCCCAGCAACGCCAGATCCAGCAGGCTGCTCTGTGCCAGAACAGCCTGCCAGATCTCTATAACCGAGATGTGAAAGCCTTAGCAAATGAGGCTCCAGAGACCTCTTTTCCCAGATGGCCACTTTCCTCTCCAATCACTTCTATAGGGAAAGTAGCCATTTGGGATCAGGAGTCACTGAACCCCCTTTTCTCCCAATGCACCTGTTGAGCATGTATGACATGGTCTATGGATAAGTTTGGAGCAGCAAAGAGTCTGTGCCCGGTCTCCTTTTCAGGAGGGTATGCAACTACACACAAGGTTGTCATTCTCTTCCAGGTCTGGTTATCATCTGCATAACTACGTTAAATTCGAGTTTGAACAATTTATTCTAGTCCAGTCGGAGCAAGCGACCAACAATATTGCCCGGTGATGAGCATGCAGTAGGACCTCAAAAGTGAGCTCAGCGGGGGAGATGTATCGGGGGATTTTTAAAGTCAGTTTTGCTGTAGTCTGATGTAAATTGCACCAAATTTCAAATGTTGCACAATGTTTGATAGATTTGGTGCATCTTAAGTCAAATGCTTTCTAAGCCACCCCTAAGCCAGAATTCTGCAGTTTGGGCGTGATCAATTCCCCCCTAGTGTGTGCATTTGGCCTGGTAAAGGGGTTGTGCACTTTAGTCGCGAAGTACAGCCTGACCCTGCAGCAGGTTTCCTATGGCACAAACAATGTTACAAAACCATATGGTGCTACTGAAAGAAGAACTCCCGCAAAAAATTGTATTCCATGTCCTGCTAGAAATGTACATGATGTAATCTGTAGTGAATGTCATTTTCTTACCAGTAGCTGGATTTTTGAGTTATATCATCCTGAAGTTTCTTATCTGTGTCATGTGACTAGGAATTAGACCCACCAACTCACACAGCACCTTATGTGTGGACAGGAAGTCTAATTTTCTATGCATTCCTATGGGAGCCTCACTTTCAGTCTCATAGGAATGAATAGAGAAGTGACTGGCTTGCTGTCCTGGGTCAGTTGGAGGTCAGGGAGTTGGTCACATGACCCAGCTACAATAAGAAGAGAGTGGAAACTCTCAATTTCAGCCTCTGATAAGAAAATGACATTCACTATAGATTATATCATGCACCTTTCTAACAGGTCAGAGAATAAGAATTTTTGCGGGAGTTCTTCTTGAAGGAACAAGGCGGATACTTCGACTGACGGAATAGTAACACACACTTGTAGAATTTAGTAACCAGTACTGCCCATTCCACTCTGCTCATACCATTATCCAGCTTGCTTCCCCCATAACCTCTCTTCTGTCCCTCTCTTGCTCCCACCTTCCACATGAAGCAGAGGCATCTTCGTGCTTTTCTTGACCTTTTTATAGTGTAAATTCCCTATATCCCTGGTTGGCTGAAGATTGATACAGATATGAGTGCGCTTTTTACATGGAACGTGGGGAGTACAGAGATAACGTATGAACATTTTTATAGGGTGTTGTAAAATATGTTCATGTTGCACTGCAAACTATTGTCACGTTTTATCATTGTCACCAGGTTGATGAGAAGTGCCTGCCGTGTTAATCAAATATGTGCTTCCGCATAATGAAAAGTTCTGCTACTTTCTGTTTCAGCTCATCACCATTGTCAAGATCTCTGCTTGCTGTCATTCCTTTCTTGTAACCATATCCTGAATAGTCACCCTGATCATGTCCAGGACACAAGTGCAGAGTTTGTTACAGAGCTGGGCGGCTGCGTCAGTAGGATGTGAGCCTGTATTACACACCTGTAGACCCTGCTGTGTACTGTACTTTAAATGCATGGCCATTGCCCTGAGGATCATTGTATCGGCTTGTGCACACTGCTTTTTTTTGTGGATAGTATACTGATGCATTCATTTCTATGTGGCTGTTCATACATCGGTTTTGGGTTTTGTTTTTTTTTTTTGTGCATCCATGTGGTCGTTCCGCAGATAATAGAACTTTTCCTATTCCATATCGCTGAGACGAATAGCCATTACTATTGATAGGAGTGAGAAAAGCACAGGAGTTATCTGTATTTTGCAGATCCCTGGTTGGCCGATCGAAATACAGGTACAAATGTGCCCATGAAGTCTTAAAGGGAACCTGTCATCAACTTTATGCTGTCCATACTAATGGCAGCATAAAGTACAGACAGGTAAGTTGATTTCAGCGGTCTGTCATTTAAAAGTTAAAAGTAAGTGGTTGCCGAGAGCCAACATCACAAACATTGCAGACTAGGCCTGGAAAAGTCATGGCCACCTGAGAAGAGTCCTGGTTATTGATGAATTCCTGCTCTCCCTGCCCACCTGCTGATGACTGACAGTCTTCTACCTAGTTTTCTCCCTTTCTCTCTAGGAGAGAACTGCCAACCATAAGCAGATGGGTGGGGGTGCAGAAGATTATGAATAACCATGACTCTTCTCAGGTAGATTTGACTCTTTTCAAGTCCTCGGCTGCAATGATTATAAAGCTGGTTCTCATCAACCACTTACTTTTAGCTCATGAGAGACACACCGCTGAAATCAGCTTTTCTATCACTATTTTATGCTGCCCTCAGTGAGGTCACCATAAACTTGATGACAGGTTCCCTTTAAGGGCCTGTTCACACTGGGTTTTTGATTCTGGTTTTGGTGTGTTTTCACTTCAAGGCACCAGAACAGACTCCTCTTCAATTCCTTGCTTCTTTTTAAAAGGGAGGGGGTTAGAATCAGCACTAAATGTCTCATTGAAATGATTTAAACGGACCCGTGCCAAAAAAACATGCTGAAAATGTAAAGTAAATACCCATTGGTGTAAAAAAAAAAAAAACAAAAAAAAAAAAAAACTCTTTGGAACAGGTTTTACACTTGGATCCCATATGTCCATGGTCTCCTTCCTTACAAAAGGCCTGTTTTATAGAAGCAGGATTAATACATAGCAAATGCTCAGTCTCAGAGAGCCTTCAGTGTGGATGCGGTCAGACAGGCGTCTGCCAGCAGTGGTCGTGAAGATCCTAAGGCCTTTTGTTGACAGAGGGTCAGCTGCTGTAGACAGGTGCATTGTAGGAGACAGACAAGTCCCTGTTGAGCTCTGGGCTCAGTGTCGGGTGTACCTTTCCTACTTTGTTTCCTGCTTTGCAACTTTCTCATCCTGTATTTTATTCTGTCATTGTTGTCAAGATCTTTGCTACCTGTCAGAGAATAGGAACATTCTTGTTTACATTTAGAGATGAGCGAACGTGCTCGTAACGAGCACTGTACCGCTCGGCTCCCCTGCGCTCGCATGGGCGCAGGCAGACGCTTCCGTCCTCCTCACCCGACGGAAGCGGCTGCCTGCGCCCATGCGAGCACAGGGGAGCCGAGCGGTACAGTGCTCGTTACGAGCACATTCGCTCATCTCTATTTACATTCAGTGCTTGAGGTTTTGTCGTACTTGTATCCAGTTTTTCCTGCGCTGATATATTGTAGCGAAGAGGAGAGAAATTTCTGTGTTTGGCATGCAGAGTTTGCTTGTGAGAACAAGTAAGGGCTTGACAATGGCGAGGAATTGAAATAGTAATGATATCAAGTTGTAGAACTTTTACTACATAATTAAGGCTCATGCACACAAACAGCAGGTCCGCAATATACGGGCACCAGCCACAAATTGCAACATATGGAGTGGTGCCGAACAGAGGCATGAAGTGGAAGCACTACGTGGGATTTCAGTCCATGCGGTGCGGACTGAATCTTGCAGATCGCAGACTCATTCAAATGAATTGATCTGCAAATGGGCACATGGCCAGTGCATTGTGGACTGCTATTTGCACAGGGTGCATACATTTGTGTGCATGAGACCTTAAGCTTCATTTATATAAAACATGAAACTCCCCCTTAAAGGGGTTCTCCAGGAATTAAGAAAATGAAAATACTTAAAGGGGTTTTCCAAGTTTATATTTTGTGATGACCTATCCTCAGGATAGGTCATCAATATCAGATCGGCGGGGGTCCAACACCTGGCACCCCTGCCGATCAGCTGTTTGAAGAGGAGGCTCGTACCGTACCAGTGCTGCCTCCTCTTCATTGTTTACATCCTAGCCGTAACATGGGCAGCAGTGAGTAGGTGTAATTACATCTAATCGTCCCATTCATTTCAATGGGAAGGATCACTCCCATACACTTGTATGAAAACGAGCCTTCCCATTGAAATGAATGGGGCGGCTTGGGTGTAATTACACCTGCTCACTGCTACCCATGTTACGGCTAGGAAGTAAACAATGAAGAGGAGGCAGCGCATCTGAAGATAGGTCATCAATAAATATAACTTGGAGAACCCCTATAATATTAATTTATGATAAATATATTCCCAAATACCTTTCGTTAGTTATAATGGCTTGTTTAGTCTCTTGAGCAATCATTAGAAGCAATAAAATGGCTGCTGTCCTATTAGTACACACAGCAGGATAAGTTACTTCACAGCACTGAGGTAAAGAGCTGCCTCATCCTCATCTCTGCTCTGTTTGTCAGTATACAGCTGATAAGATCTTTAGCTTAATCTCTGTAAGAATGGAGTTCATGAGGAGACATGAAGTACAGAGGGGAGGGTGTGGATAATGAGCAGCAGCTATTATATGCAGTGTCCATTACCACAGTCTGTCCTGTCCATCCTCTCTGTACTTCATGTCTCCTCATGAACTCCATTCCCACAGAGATTCAGCTGAAGATCTTATCATCTGTATTCAGGTTCATAACCCCTGACAAGTAGAGCAGAGAGGAGGATGAGGCAGCTCTTTACCTCAGTGTTGTGAAGTAACTTGTCCTCCTGTGTGATTAGGACAGGTTTTGTGTGTACTTACAGGACAGCGGCCATTTTGTTTCCTGTGATGATTGATTATAAATAATGAAATGTATTTGGGAATATATTTATTATAAAGTAATATTTAAGTATTTTCATTTTCTTAATTCCCGGAGAACCCCTTTAAAGGAAACCTGCCCTTCTGTTCAGCGTCCTCCTTCCTTCTACAGATGTCTCTCTGGGGATCCTCTGTCTTCGTTCAGACACATGAACAGCACTATAGTTCTTCCAGACCAGCCCACTCCATTGCTGTCCACCCCGCCTGGTCTCCTGCATCTACTGAGCCAACCGGCCTATCGCTCCGAGCGCAAAGCGTCACCCTCCTCTCTACCTGGACGACTGAACCGAGCCCTGTCTCTCGGCACCATCCCCTCCTTGGCACGGGCAGGTAAGTGATTCCTATAGATGCTAGGTCATAGTGAAAGGAGTATCGGTAAGCGGACAGCATCCAGTGTATCCATTTGTATCAGTGGAGGAGGATTTAAGGATGATGGTGCGTTCCTGTAGGAGAGCCTATTGCACACGGGTCTTGGGATGCTGAAGTCGTTTTGCAGGTCAGGCCCAATAGAGTTGACCTGATCGATGACCATAGAGCCACTAGATGACCCTTCACTCATTGATCTATTGGATGATAGTTGCACACGGTATGCACTACAGAAGATGTGCTGCCTGCCTCCTGGTCCTTGGCCAGCTATAAATGAGGAGCTGGTTGATGTGGCTCCTTCCTTGCACCATAGTCTAAGATGTATCCTGTGAGTCCTTCTGGCCAATTATGAGTACAGTATCACAAATACTGAATGCTATAGTGCACTCCATCTTTTAGCCCCCATTGCAATTGGGGGGGGGGGTTACTCTGAGACAAATTAACTCTTTACATGCATTGGTATGTAGGATTCGGTGCAGCAGCCCTGATACCAGCTTCCTGGTAGATATAGAGACGGGGGGTTTGAGTTGGATTTCGTCTGTGTAATCAACTTAAATCCTCTCTTTCTCCAGAATGGTAATATTCTGCCCTGTTCTGGCATCTGGGGCCCTTCCGGGGCTTGTTATGCCGTTAGATGATGGAATGCCTGGTATGTGCAGGGGCCACTTAAGAAACAGGAAATAGGAAGGATTTTAACCATGTAGTGGCTGCTGTGAAATCACTGCACAGTGTCATTTCTGTCTAAAATTTAACCGCCTGTGATCTGTTGTCCAGTAGTGCTTTATATTTGTACAGGGAGCAGTGACACTGTTCTTTTCTTAAATTAAGGTGGATTTAGATGGGCCAATTGAGCGGCCGATTGTCAGGAAGGAAGCGTTCAGGAGGATTTAGACGCACCAATAATCATCCAAAATATCGTGAATGACCGTTCCTGTGAACGGTTGTTCTCGATCATCTTGCCGTTTAAATGTGTCGTTGATCACCCGATGACTGAGTGAAACACTTGTTCATAGGGTGATCCTGTTGTTCATGCAGGCACCACGAACATGGCTTGTAAGCAGCAGATCGTGTGGTCTAAACTGCAATCTGCTGTTCAGAAGTCATCATTCTGTATGGGGACAAAATAAAGGAGATTGCTGCATGTAAATGTGTGGTCTCCTTCACTGAATGAGCAGCCGAATGTCGGGAAGGAACGCTTCCTTGACGACAATCGGCCGCTCAGTCGGCCTGTCTAAATTCACCTTTCCTTCCCGACATTTGGCTGCTCGTTCAGTGAAGGAGATTCATGTTCAGGAAAGGTGGATTTAGATGGGCCGACTGAGCAGCCAATTGTCGGCAAGGAAGCGTTCCTTCCTGACAGTCGGCTGCTCGTTCAGTGAAGGAGACCATGCATTTACATGCAGCGAACACCTCCACAGCATCAGGATGAGGGACTGCTATAGCAACCTCTCGACCTCATACAGAATCATGGCTTCTGAGCAGCAGATCGCTGTTTAGACCACAAGATCTGCTGCTCAGAAGCCATGATCGGGGGTACTTGCATAAACGACAGGATTCCTCGCCGAACGAGTGTTTCGCTCATTCATTGGGTATCAGCGGCACATTTAGATGACTAGATGATCGGTAGTGACCGTTTGCAGGAACGGTTGTTCCTGATAATCTGGACGATTATTGGTGTGTGTAAATCCACTGTTAGCCTTTGCTTGGAATTTCTTGGGTTCTCCAGCAATGTCGTTGCTTAATGCAGTCTAGATTTCATTGCCTTTTGCATATGCCAAGCAGATGGTAAAAGAAAAGATCCTATAACACTATATCAGAGAATTGCTCATAGGACAGTTTGCTAAAAAAAGACCAACTGGCACATTATTATCTGAACTTTGGAAGCCCCATTTAAAGTGAATTCTGTAATATTAGTCACCTCCACCATTATATTAATTTTCTTCACCCCCATGCTTGCTGTCAAAAAAAAAAAAAGTTTGTCCTGTACGTGGGGAGAAGGGAAAGTTGATAACTCGCCTTGTGTTTTCTAGATTCCGGATATCTCTTCAGCGGGAGCCGTCCAGCTTCTCGGTCTTCGGTGTACAAAGAATCTCCTGGATCAGGTAAGACAAGATGGGATAAAAAGAGAATTCTATCTAAATTTTGATTTCTCCGCTATATCTTCTCCTGGGAAAGCTGGGTGGACAGCTTTACATCTTGCCCTGGGAGCAATCTAATTTTTCATTGATGCAGCCAATCGGTCAATGCAGTTTGTGGTTGCCATATTGGTTGTCACCCAGCTTTCCCAGAAAGGAATAGAGCTTAAAAAAAAACAACTTCTTTGTGGCCATTAATAGTAAGTTGTACCTTTCCGTCTTCAGATTATTTTTCCCTTCTGTCCGGAAGCTGCGCAGTCTCGCCTCTGCCTTCTCCCACACCATCAGTGGCTGGTTCGGCCACCTCCAGCTGTGGGTCATTGCTCCACAGGCGGCCATTAATCAGCCCTGCTCGCCTTAACTTACATGGACAAAAACTAGGCCTCTCGCTGAACAGGACACCGACCAGGACCATCATTGATGACGTGTACCACCCCGACAGCAGCCTCAGCTCCCACGAGTTCACTCCTAAGATTGCACAAAGTGGGTTTCTGGTTTTTTTTTTGGGGGGGACAAATGTATGAACCATTTACGGTACTTCTGTTATCAGCCCGAAAGTTCTTGTAATGAACCATTGTATGGTGTTGGGTACCATAGTGGTGTGTGATAGGAACAATAATACCCCACAATATGAGTTTCCATTATCAGTGCACAGTGTGATAATAAGGTGGGGTGGAGGGCATTGGGCCCCGTTTATCTTCCTGGTACTGGCATGGCACAGCTTTTACGATGTAACGAGGGTACGGGAATGCCGGCACTACTACTTTTCTCCTCTCTCCTGGCTGATATCTGGTTATCTTCATTTTACCTTTCAGATACCATGAAACTTATGACAGAAGCTGGCAGCATATCCAGTAATCACATACCCAAGAAGGAGAACTCCTCTCATTCCTCTGCCTGTCAAGTAGACTCCACCACAGCGTTCCTGGAATCTCCATCCAAGTGGAAAAGTGAGTGGCTTCTCCCAACCGCTGCTCATTTATCATTGGAACGAGCTAATGCAAGTATATGTTCTGACGTCCCCCCCGGGGGTCCCGGGACATGTATTACCTCTTATTTGTATAACTGCAGCATGTTTCAGGGCATGAGACATCCCATTGAATTCCACCTTCTACCTAGCTTTGTTGGACAGACATAAGCTATCTAGGTCCAGCTTTACGATGCATGTTGAGATGCCATGTTGGATCTTCCTGTCATCCATAGCCTATGCTGTAATGCATTGTAGGCTCTATAGTGTTCACACGAGCTGTGTCTGTATAGGGCCCACCTGCACACGTTCAGGAATACATACGTTTTTTTCAGGCAAATTTCTGTGCGAAAAAAACACAACGTAGTACAGTACCAGCAAAGTGTATAAGATTACACAAATCGCACATACACTTTGCTGTTTTGTTTTTTTTCTGGGCAGAACTTGTCCTGCCATCACGCACCACGTCATAACTTAGGCACAGATTTGGCAGTCATTGCTTCTGGAAGGTGTAGTTTTTCGCTATCATTTACGCTGGTTTTCAGACATAAATGTTAGTGAATTTGCCCGCCCATAACGCCGAGCTGGCCGACACTGCGTAAAAGCGGCCATGCAACTAAATATTGTCATGTGGTCGGTTAGAAAAAAAGGGGTAAATGTGCCCCAGTGTTTTGGTCAGTGATTTCTGTCAGTGATTGTGAGCTAAAACCAGGAGTGGAGCCTCCACAGCCATTAGGTATAAGGAAAAGATCTGCTCCTGTTCTGTGTTTAGAGCCGCACTGGGTCCGTGATCTGCAAGTTACGTGTTCTATCTTTTTGCGGTGCAGAGAAAGTACTTTGTAGACCGTGTGCCAGCCATGCCTCCGCTCCACAAAAGATAGGCGACGTTCTGTCTTCGGTCGTATCTTGTGGATTGAAGACCTATTCAAGTAAATGGGTCCGCATCCACACAACAGAGTGGCACACGGCCAGTGCTCGTATATTGCGGACATCACTGGGATCCAGTCAGAGGGGGAATAAAGGGGTTGGTAGTTGGGATTGGAGTTAACTTTGATCGTGGCTGTAGAGCAAAAAGCAGCTCTTAAAGACCGAAGCTGGTACAGTTCATTTATAGAGCAGAAGAGCAATGCTCTCTCTAAAATAGTGATGACAAATGTCCGGGTGGTCCTTAGGGGGTTAAAGCAGGTATGGTGCCTTGGACCCTTCTTGCAACCTGCTCTCAGCTAAGACGTGCAGACAGTTATCTCTGAGCGAAACACATCAGCAGCTGCGCAAATCTGATAATTTGCTACAAGCTGCTTCGCTCACCAAATATTGTCTAGACTGGCTACAATTGTGTGTTCATTCACTGAGCAAACAATCATCTTGAAAATTGGTGATAAATTTAGTTGTAAAATAAAAGTCGCAATCTTTTTTTTTTTTTTTTTTTTTTTAACTGTCCATGTCACCTGTCCTGTTGGGCCCTGGACACCAGCTTCAGCAAATTTACTATTATTTACTCCTGGAAACGTGTAAATGTTGGCGAAAAACTACTCCAGTCCCTTACTATTTCTCTCCAGACGCACGGACTGCCTTAGATTCGCCTAATTTATGATGAGGCAGTGCAGGTCATAGTAAATCCGGTCATAGTAAATGGCCACCATTGTATGTTAAGAGGTTGTAGATCCCCTTTACTATTTCCAAGATGTCTTCTCTAGCTCATGTCCTCTGCTTTACCACCAGGTTGTGGAGGGTTGTCGCTGACTGGCGTCTTCTTGGCCATGAGTTTCACCATGAACCTGGTGATGATCGTCTTCTTCTACCAAAAACTTCTGTGACCTCATATGCAGTCCTCATTTCACCTGGTGCTCTTGATCCTGACGCTGTGTGATCATCTGTTTTTTTTTTTTCCTAATGTCGCCCATCACTGGTGCTCTCTACTGACTCCTGGACACAGGGTCATGACTACTCCAAGACAACCATTTGTACTATCTCGCTAGACTTGGGGGCTTTCAGCCCTCTTCACCTGGAAGCTGCTATTGACCATGGAGAATGGAGCCAGCCGCATGTTCTGATTTCTTCTGGGTGGAGCAGATGGATTTTACTTACCATGCTTTGGTGATCTGTAAATAACTAGTTGTGTATATGTTTATACGTCTTATTTCATTGTCCAAATACAAAGAAAAGAACCCTGAAAATATTCTGGAGATTGCGCACTCTACGTCTTTCCTGAAGGATCTCAGTGGATTTCCAGCAGAGCGCTCATGGTATTAAGATGCGAATTCACAGTCAGCCGATTTTGGTGTTTAATCTGTACTTGCTGTAGTATTCAGAAAAGTAGCAAATTGCACCAAATATATCATGCCACTTTTTTTAATTGTTTTATTATTGTTGGTGCAATTTTCATAATTTCATGAATCTTATGAGGCAATTGTTCAATTTTTTTCCCACCGTTCCAACTTGGAAGTAACAGACGGTTCCCCATCTCCCCTATAGACTGTAATTAAGGGCTTTTCAAAACAAGGCCGCGCTACTCTTGTGACCAGAGAGATACAGTTGGTCCTCCTTTTTTCAAATCAGAATCAGTCGATGTAGTCACACATCATCATTGGGGTAGATGTTCTTGCTATACCCCTATTTCAAGATCAAAAAAATATCAATAGCGAAGCACTGCAAAACAGGAGTATATTTTCTTTCGATTTATTATACCCACAAGGATAAAAGAATCACAGGCACATCATAAAATTCACATGTGTTGCTTCTCTCTTGCCCGACCCAGGTTTCGCTTCAGCTTCGTCAGGGGCTCATGCAATTAATTAATGTAATTAAGGGATTCCCGTGCGGATTCCACTGACTAATCTAGACCCATTCAACTTGAACGGGTCCGTGATGCTGTGCAAAAATGGCCGGGGCCCGTATATAGCGGACCCGCCGTTTTCGTGCTGTAATAAAGACACAGCCGGCACACGTTCATGTGCATTAACCCTAATTCCTATTGGATTCTAATTGCCTGCCTACTCCACACATGATGGATTCACTCCACATAAAATTTACATTCGCAGTGAAACCCACTTGTGTTAAATGCAGATTTTGGTGCAGATTCAGACACGGATTTCACTTTGCATAACAATGAATGAAATCTGTGAACGTGTAGAGCATGTTACGGATTTGAAAATCTGGAGCAGATTTTTTGCACTGCAAGATAATGCAGATTTGGGCCTGTTTCCCTGCCAGAACAGCCTGCCGGATCTCTCTGCATTCCAGCATTGCCGGAAGCAACCAAATCGCCGTCTGGCACCATTGACCGGCGGAGATCCGGCTGCAGCCGGCCAAATCCCACTGCATGCGGTGTCCGGCCGCTTCTTGGCATGTTTGCCATTTTGCAGCCAGATCTCCACCAGTCCCCATTGTAGTTAAAGGGACCAGCGGATGTCAGATAGCACCCGGCCGTGCTGGATCCAGACATCTCTGTCGGGGTGCTCCCTGTGAAACTTGCCTTACTTACAATGTACTGTACTGTGTGCGGATTCCGCAACAATTCTATGCCATGTGATCCCTTTTATTTATTGGTTTTCAGGTTTGTGGCCACAAGCCACAGTTTACACAGGTATATCCATATTCCAATGTGCGAACTTATAAAGCAGTTGCAGACGATGAAACTTGTTCCTTTTTTTGCTAACCATTTTTGTTCCGGCTTCATTGTATCTGAAATAAAAGAAAAATCAAGCAACTTTGCAAATAGTTGTAATTAAACGAGACCTCCAGGTACCTCGCTCTATTCTAGTATGTTATGGCAACTATTACATGTGTCTCCTTCTTTGTAGTCCCAGAGCCCATGCTCCCTGGCTGTACTTAGGGGTAAGGGCTCATGCACACGGCTGTTGCCATTTTTGCGATCTGCAAATTTTGGATCTTCAAAACACTGATATCGACCGTGTGTGCTTTGCAGAACAGAGCGTCCTGCCCCCTATAGAACTGTCCTATCCTTGTCTGTATTGCGGACAAGACGTTCTATTTTTTTTTTTTTGGCAGTGCTGTGGAACGGACATACGGATGCAGTTAGCGCACATTGAAGTGAATAGGTCTACGTCCAATCCGCAAAAATGCAGATGGGATGCGGACCAAAAATACTTTTGTGTGCATGAGCCCTAACAAGGAGTGGGTCTATCTCCTAGGCACCCATACCTATCAGTTATCTGCCCACAGTTGCTAATGTGTGCCTAAACCTTGTCGTAAAAAGTGCCACATTTTGGTAAATCTAGTTTAACCAAAAAAAAGTACTGTACCAAGCACACTAGTGGCGTGTGGCAGATGCAAATTTTGCACCAAAATTGTAATGCAAACTAACACAACCAATAGTTTGTATAACGTTAAGCTACTTTCACACTTGCGTTGTAAGGATCCGTTTGTGAAATCTGTCACAGTCTCTTACAAACGGTCATAAACTGATCAGTTTAGTCCTAATGCATTCTGAATGGAAAAGGATCCGTGCAGAAGGCATCAGTTTTGCTTCAGTTCAGTCAGCATTCCGTTTTGGAGGCAGACACTAAAACGCTGCTTGCTGCATTTTGGTGTCCGCATGAAGAAACTGATCCAAACTGATCTGTCATGACTCACAATGTAAGTCAATGGGGACGGATCCGTTTTCTCAGACACTATAGAAAACAGATCTGTCCCCCATTGACTTTCAATGGAGTTCATGATGGATCAGTTTGGCTATTTAAAAGATAATACAAGCGGATCCGTTCAGAATGGATGCAGACGGTTGTATTAGCACGTCAGAAGTGTTTTTGCTGATCCACGACGGATCCAGCAAAAACGCTGGTGTGAAAGTAGCCTTAGACCAGATTTAGTAGCCTTAGACCTGCACCAGATTTATCGTCCAGTCTACGTTTACGCTGTCTAGAGGATCGGTAAACCCTGCCCACTGTGGCATGCGGTAGGTATGGGTGCTCCAAAGTCTGCACATCTCCTGTAAACTGCACCCATACAGCAGGGGTGGTTGATGCTCATTATTACTGAAGACGTGGACTATATTGAAGGATTATATTGAGGAACTTCTCTCAAGTGCCATTACCAAGAAAAAGTCACTTGTAACCAAGTCCACCTCAAACATCCCCTGCCGTTTAGTGTCCACAGCTCCTCTGCAGTCCTGTTCCTGTGGAGAAATACTACAAGCAAACCCCATGTGTAGTCTAATTGTGCAGTTGTGTTCCTCTCATCCAAATGTCCTTCATGCACACAACTGTATATGTATTTCGAGTCCGGAAAATACGGATAACTTTCATGTGCGTTCGTATTTTTCTCGCTCCCGTTCTTGTCTGCAATATGGACAAGAATAGCCCATGTTCGATCATTTCAGGAACAGCTACACAAAATATAGATAGTTGCATGGCCCCATAGAAATGAATGGGTCAGTAGACTATCTACAAAAAAAATGCAGATATGAATGAAACGGATATGATATGGATGAAAAAAATACCATTGTGAGGCCTAAAATGTAGGTTAGTAAGAAGGGGACAGGTAGAGAGGAACACAACTGCACAGCCCGGCCATACACGGGTTTGTGTGCAGCTATGGGAGATACATGGGTCTGCAGAGGGGGCTGTGGACATAAAACGGGCTGACTTCACTTCACCGTTTAGCTTTTCATTGTTCTGATCCATTAGAAGAATAGAAAAATAAAAAGTATCCTTTAGGGCTCATGCACATGATCGTATGTATTTTGTGGTCCGCAAAACACGGAGACGCAAATCAATATGCAAGATATCTGTGTTCCATGGGGGGGGTTTGGTTTTGCGTATCCATTGTAACAATTCTTATCCTTGTCTGCAAAACGGACAAGAATAGGACATGTTCCATCCTTTTTGCAGAGCGGCCATGTGGACATACAGAAACAGAACTGAAGTAAATGAATCCGCATAGGGGCCGCAAAAATCTGAACAGACACAGAAACAAAATACATTCGTGTGCATGAGCCCTTATTTTGAGCATCAGTTTGTGTTACTTCCGTCAGAGATTGTTATTTTTGATGGGAGAAAAAGTACTGCATGCAGGATTTTTTTCTCCTGTCAAAAATAACGGACGGAAGTGACACAAACTGATGCTCCAAAAAAGACGGATTGGTTAATGTTAGTGCAAGCTGATGCTCAAAATAATATCCGTTTGTTTTTTCTGTAATTCTGACCCGGCCTAATGGGTATTTGCAGAGTGGCTTGATTTTTTTTTTTTGGCATTATTATAGATGTTCTGGAGCAATTCAGCTTAGATAATGAATGTTTGGGGGTTTTTTTTTTTTCATAAAACAGATTTGAGATTCTCAGTCGCTTGTGAGTGTGCTCCAACAATAGTCCACAAAGCCGAATTATCTGCACAGTAAGCATAGACAGAACCTGACGTATCAGGCCTGGTCTATGAGACCTGGACCTACCATGGCTCCTCTGACCAGAACTGACAGCATCATAAAACACTATCCGTACCAGTCAGGGGAGCCATGGTTGGCCCGGGAGATACATCTGACACACAGACTGTTTTCTGGGCCAATCACAGTCATGAGAATCAGCCCTAATACTAAGGCTTCTGGAGAGGGCCTGAGATACCTGCAAAGTACAGCGAGGGAGTGTGATCACAGAATAAGGGCTTATGCACACGATGCATTCTGTATATTGCGGAACAGAACAGCTCTATCCTTGTCTATGATGCGGACAATAATAGGACATGTTCTATTTTTTGCGGACATACGGAAACGGAACGCACACTAACTTGTTTTTTTTTTTTTTTTTTGCAGACCCATTGAAATGAATGGTTCCGCATATGGTCCTTTAAAAAAACAGAACGGACACGGAAAGAAAATACGTTCATGTGCACGATCCCTAAAGCCTTATTCACACATCAGTGATTGTTAGCCAAAACCAGGATTGGAGGCTACATAAGGTCCAAGAGAAAGATCTGCACCTGGTTGTGAGTCAAAATCACTGATGGAAATCACTGACCGAACATTAAGGGCTCATACACAAGAATGTTTTTTTTTTTTTTACAGGTCCGTTCAATAGGGCTTGAATAAAAAACGAAATTCCATTTCCATATGTCCTCATCTCCGTTCCACAAAAAAAAAATAGAACATGACCTATTCTTGTCCGTTTTGCGGACAAGGACAGACATTGTTAAAATGGATCTGCAACAAAAAAAAACGGATGCAACATGTACATCACATGAATGTTGTGGTTTTTTTTTTGTTTTTTGTGGACCACAAAATACATCCATTCGTGTGCATGAGCCCTAAGTATCATTCACATATCAGTGTTTAGTCAGTGATTTCCATCAGTGATTGTGAGCCAAAACCAGGATTGGAGCCTCCACAGACATAATGTATAAGGGAAAGATCTGCACCAGTTCTGTGTTTAGAGCCGCACCTGCTTTTGTCTCAAAATCACTGACCAAACACTGACATGTGAATGAGGCATAAGGCTTTGTGCACACGGCCATTGTTGGCCGGTGCCCGTTTTGCGGCCCAGAAACAGTGGTCTTCAATCCGGAAGGTGTGTTGCGGTGCGGAAAGGAGGCACAGAAGCACTACAGAGTGCTTCTGTGGGTTTTCTGTCCGTGCCTCCGCACTGCAAAAAAGTAGTGCATGTATTACTTTTTTACAGTGCAGACTGTTTGATGCGGATCACAGACCGCATTCAAGTGAATGGGTCCGCATACGGCAGGCACATGGTTGGTGCCCACTAGAGTTGAGCGAATGTGCTCGTAACGAGCACTGTACTGCTCGGATCCCCTGCGCTCCGCTGCGCAGCCATCCGGATCCGTCCTCCTCACCTGACTGCAAGTCAGTGGGGACGGATCCATTTGGTATGACACACTCGTGTGTCATACCAAATGGATCCGCCCCCATTGACTTACAGTCAGGTGAGGACGGATCCGGATGCCTGCGGCCATGAGAGGGCAGGGGATCCGAGCTCTACAGTGCTCGTTACGAGCACGTTCGCTCACCTCTAGTGCCCCGCATTGTGGTCTGAAGCATCGGCACAGGCCCGTGTGAATAAGACACAATTCATTGAGGGCGCTTCCACAGTGGCATTTTTCTCCACCCTTGTAAAAATGGCAGCTGCAGACGTTCGCCGTAGGTCTGTGGGAAATATGGAACACAGGACACAAGTGTTTTCACATCAATTCCCCTATAAGGAAAAAAGCCATGAAGAAAACACGGGTGGCAACAAAGGGCTTATTCTGGTTATTAAAAAAAAAACAACAACAAAAAAAAAAAAGAACCAACTTGTGCAGGTAACCCTAGCATCATTCACACCAGCGAGTTTTCTGTCCGGATGCGATGCGTGTAATGAACACGTAGAATCCAGATTGAATCCTGACCCATTCATCATCTGCATTCAGGAAAAATCTCAGCATTTTCTATATTGCGTGTTTTTCACCCAGCCAGAAGAGAATAGGACTGGCGTGAAAAACAGAAGACCACCGGATCCCATGCGTTGGTTTTATATATATATATATATATATATATATATACACACACACATATACACTGATGGTTGCTAGAATATGCTATTAAGACCGGCGTAAAAAATCCATCTTGGTAAGGGCTCCTTCCACACGAGCGTTACAGATTCTTTCAGGATGCGTTCAGGAAAACTCGCACCATTTTGCAAGCAAGTTCAGTTTCGTCTGCGATTGCGTTCAGATTTTTCTGCGCGGGTGCAATGCGTTTTTCATGCGCGTGATAAAAAACTGAAGATTTATAAACAACATCTCTTAGCAACCATCAGTGAAAAACGCATTGTATCCGCACTTGCTTTAGGATCCAATGCTTTTTTCACTGAAGCCCCGATCACTTCTATGGGGCCAGGGCTGCGTGAAAAATGCAGAATATAGAACATGCTGCATTTTTTCACGCAACGCAAAACTGATGCGTGAAAAAAAAACGCTCATGTACACAGAGCCATTGAAATGAATGGGTCAGGATTCAGTGCGGGTGCTAGGCATTCACTTCACGCATCGTACCTGCGCAGAAAACTTGCTCGTGTGAAAGGGGCCATAAAGCTGTCAGTATAATTCCATTACAGAAACGTGAGACAGTGGCAAACAGCGTTATCAATCATGATAATGCCGTGCGCTTCCTAAGCCCAGAACGCACGCTCCCTCTCTCAGACGGAGCGTGATGTCCACACGCTCATGTGAAAGAGCCTTAAATATCCCCCACTAGGTGAAAAGTGTGTTTCTCTATAGTAGGAATCAACCCCTTTACGCCCAGCGCCGTACTAGTACAGCGATGGGCACATGTTTAAAGTTGGCGCCCGCTCCTGAACGGAGCGGGAGTCATGGCCATCCGTGAACTGCTGATTTATACATGTGCTTCCAGTGTTACTCCAGCTCCCCCGTGTGGCGATCGGGGGAACCGGAGTATATCTGCAGCAGCCCCTGTCATAGTCAATGACAGGAGGCTGTTGCATAGACTTTCCTATGGAGCCCTTCTGTGTAATAGGGTTCCATAGGAAAGCATTAAAATCATCATAGACTCCAATGCTTGTAATAGTTCCCTATGGGAACTATAAAAAAAGTGTAAAAAAGATTAAATAAATAAGGTTTTTTAAAAAAAATGTAAAAAAACATAAAAGTTCAAATCACCCCCCTTTTCCCAAAATAAAAATAAAAGTAGTAAAAAAATTTAAAAAAATACACATCATGGGTATCGCCGTGTGCAAAAACGCCCATACTGTAAAAATATAAAAATTTCTTTCCCATACGGAAAACAGCGAAACGGAAAAAAGTGTCAAAATAGCTGATTCGCCATTTTTTGTCCCTTTTTTTCTAAAAAAAAATTTAGTATTTAGTTTAATAAAAAGCGATCAAAAAGTCATACACACCCCAGAATGGTATCAATAAAAAGTTCAGATCGCCCCGCATAAAATGAGCCCCCAGTAGAATGAAAGTAACTGTCAGTTTTAAAGAACATTGAACGCCGTAAATGAAAAAAACCCGTAAAACTGTAGCGAAATTGCGGTTTTTTTGCAATTTCACCCAGTTTGGAATTTTTTTCCCGCTTCCCACTACACCATATGCAATATTAAATGGTGGCGTTGGAAAGTACAACTTTGGGTATTGCCATAATTGTACTGACCCGCAGAATAAGGACGTTGTGTCAGCTGTAGCGCATAGCGATTGCCGTGATGTCACAACCCAAAAATCTTTTTTTTTTTTTACTTGATTTTACCACAGAAAGCATTTGTTTCCTATTTTCTAATACAAGCTATGGTACCGTAAATGGTGGTGTTAAAAATACTACTTTTCCCGCCAAAAATAAGCCCTCATATGTGAAAAAAGAATGTAAAAAGTTCTGGGGTTTTAGAAGGTAGAAAGGAAAAAGCAAAAATTGGCCTAGTCCTTAAGGAGTTAACATGTCTATGGCTCCTGTGACTTCCTCCTTGGTGTTGCAGTTTCACTGAGGAGAACTGTATCTCCCTCACATCCTCCACAGAATGGACATGGCTTCCTCTCCTGGATGCTGTCAGCCATCTTCAGGCTGCTTACAATGTAACAGCCGCCTCCATGATATCATGTACTCTACCTCCTCAGCAGTGCCCTGAAGGCAGGTGATAATGTCTGCCGAAACCCCCGAGACTACCACCACCAGCATCTCTGCACACCAGTAGTGGAGGGATATAAACAACTGGACCCAAAGGATTGCAGTCATTGGCCTCAGCAGAGCATGTGACCGTGCCCATGCAGCGCCGGTTGTAAACAGTGTGGGCCATGGAGGCAGTGTGGAGCATCGGGGGAAACCCCCTTCGAGGGCTCATGCACACTTGCCTGTTTTGCGGTCCGCAAATCACAGATATCGGACGTGTGCATTCTGCAGAACGTAAAGCTCGGCCCCTAATAGAACAGTTCGATCCTTGTCCGTAATGCGGACAATAATAGTTCTATTTGTTTGCAGAACGGCCATGCAGACTCGGAATGCACAGGGGATAGTTTCCGTTTTTTTGCAGCCCCATTGAAGTGAACGGTTCTGCATATGGGACGCAAAAGAACGGACACGGACAAAAAATATGTTAGTGTGCATGAGCCCTAAGGATGGCTTCACACATAAGCTTTTACAATATTTTTTTGCATGTTTGCATTTTTAATGATGTTTTTTACACCTGTATTTTTTGCTGTAAAAAACACCTTTAGTTGAAAGTCTAAGAAATATGAAACACGGGACACACAACAGTTCTGTTTCTTTTTTGCTCCTGGAAATTTTTTTTTCTTCTGCTTTCTTTTCAAAAACGCTTGTTTTTTTTTAAAGGCGTTTTTACATCACCCTCTCAATAGGGTAAAAAAAAGCCATGGTTTTTCTACATTTTTTGACACTGCTTTTGATTTTATCCCGTTCAATGGGAATTTTAGGTCTGGATTTTGCATAGAATCGGCAATATGAACACATATTTACGGCTTTTTTTTTTTAAATCGAGAGCTAAAAAAAAACGTAAACTACCACGCGGTTTCCCCATTTAAATCATTGGGTAGTGGCTTGTACACATTCTGTGCAGATTTTAGGTGCAGAATCTGTGCCAAAGTTCACAAAAAAACTATGAGTGAACTCAGCCTTATCGACCAAAAGAAAAGTCAGTGCAACTTGTGTCTGGAGACCCTCATGCCCGGTGAACAACTATCTGCGCCCCTCTCTACCATGCCACAGAAGCCATTATGAATGGCCCTGCTATTACTGTCCAGCACTCGCAGGGTTAACCCCTGGGCAGCACCACAGATACAATGTTACCGCTCCCGGGTCACGGGCGGGATGCGGCGACCTCTAGGTGACACTGTGGGCGGGGCAACAGACAGTTTGTTTACAGTCTCAGCATCATTGACATATGCGGGCGTGGTTGTTAGAAGGAGTGGGCGTGTCTACAAGGCTAGAGGGCGTCGTGTGGATGGAGTCAGATGTTGGGTGGGCGTGGTGTTGTAGTATGTTCATTGTGGTGGGCGGAGTTAGAATGCAGATGGGCGATGTTTTCTTTAATGGGCGTGGTATGTAGTATTAGAACTGTATGGAAGTGGGCGTGCACAGAGAACGGGGGCGTGTCCGGTGATGCACGTGTAGCACCGAAGCATTAGACTTCTCATCCCCGGTAATGATGGAGCTGGGAGCGGAGAAAGAGGCGCTGGAGAAGCCGCCATATTCGTACGTAGCCTTGATCGCGTTGGTGCTGGAGCAGAGCCCGGGACGGCGGCTGTCCCTGAGTGGCATCTATGACGCTATAGCCCGTCGCTTCCCGTATTACGCCCAGCTGCCAGGGAAAGGATGGCAGAACAGCATCCGCCACAACCTCAGTCTCAACCCGTGCTTCATCCGCCTGCCCCGCCAGCCCGGGCACAAGGGCAGCCTGTGGGTGCTGGACACCTCCGTCCACGACATGTTTGAGCGCGGTGACTACCGGAGGAGGAGACGGCAGCACAAGCGGCAGGACAACCTTGAAACCGGGGCTGGAGCCCCGCCGCAAGCGTTCCGGTACCAGGATCCCGCCGGGTACTTTATGCCGCCTGCTCAGTATCCGCTCCTCAGCACAGCCTGGGGACCCAGGGGCCCGCTCGTCTATCCCGGGGGCCACAGCCCAGTCTACCCTGCCGCCTTCCCCAGGAGCTTCCAGCATGACATTCCTCCTCCCCAATACTGGGAGCAGTACGGAGCCATGCTGCCTCCCAGGATGGACATGTGCCCACCGCCGGCGCCTTGTAACCTTCGCTCCCTCCTCACCGACTGACTGCTCCTCTGACAACCTCGACAACCGGCATCTACCTCTGACCTGCACAACTGGCACCTCCAGCCTCTGACCTACGGTGCCAAGCAATCCAGCCCAGCAGCATCTACCTCTGCTACATATGTGCCCTGAACCACTGCAGTGCCACCTGACTGCTGGCATCTCCAGCTAGGGACCTCTCAGGTTGAGCTTGCATTATCCTCCTGTCATTGGCAGCCTGGCATTTACCTGTGATCTGCTGTGCCAAGCCCAGTTACCCAGCCCCTGACTACTGTCCTCTCCACCATTCATTATGCCAGGCAGTGGAGCACAGCGCTTGGCATCTACCCTGGGACATGTTTCCGATTACTGGCATCTGCAATTGCTGACTCTGCCCACCAGTTCTAGCTGTGCCCTGACCATTGAATTTCCCCAGCTTTCCTTCCTTGCTGTGCCCCAGGACATGACAAGCAGCCTCTACAATACCAGTGCAATTTTCAGAATGGAACTCCCACCATCCCCATTCCTTACCCAGGAGCTCCAGATCCTTTCCTATTAACTTGGCATCTGGACCTGCTGACTGCCACCTCTCCTGGAGGTCTACATAAGCCAAATATTCTGTAATTTCCCATGCTGTTCCCCAGAAGCTGTTTGCTGGCTCCTGAGGCTCTCCCTGGACCACTGATACATGAGTAGAGTGGGATATTTGGGTTACTTGCGGTTGCCCATGGAATTTTAGGTTATGAGTTAACCTTAATTTAATGGGGTTTTCTAGGACTTAGATATTGATGACTAATCCTTAGACTGGTAGGGTCTGCCACCCCACCATTCAGCTGCTAACAAAAGCTGCCACCCTGTAATTGACACAGCATATGGGGTGCATGGCAGACAGTGCCATTCACTGTGTAGTGGCCATGTCGGGGTACTGCACTTCAACTCACTAGATTAGAACGTAGGCTGAGCTGCAGTAACCAGGCACAGCCACTACACAGTGGGTGGCGCTGTCTGCTTGTGACTCCATTTTCTGTACTGGTGGCTGCGACTCCTGCTAGAAGCTGATTGTTGGGTAACGAGGTGTCGAACCCTCACCGATCTGAGGATAGGTCATCATTATCAATGTCCTGGAAAACCCCTTTAATTTTAAAAGAGTTTTCTGAGATTTTAATACTAATGACTTATCCTCTGGATCAGTGGGGGTCCGACACACAGAATCCCCCACTGATCAGCTGTTTGTGAAGGCAGGGGCGTTGGCTTTCCCTAGGCCAGTCATGACACATTCATGGGTCACATGGCCTAGGCGCAGCTCAGCCCCATAGAAGTGAATGGGGCTGAGCTGCAATACCAAGCACAGCCACTATACAATGTACGGCGCTGTGCTTGGTATTGCAGCCGCTGCTTTCTCAAATAGCTAATCGGCAGGGGTCCCAGGTGTCAGACCCCCAGCAATACTGATGGCCTATCCTGAGGTTAGGTCATCAGTAGTAAAATCTTGGACAACCCCTTTTAAGCTTGCAGGGTTGATGTATGTACAATCTGCTCCACCTACAGACAGGTGGAGCAGAGCTTGATGTGTTTGCGTCTGGTTACGTTACCTGTTGTATTTATATATGGTTACTCTGGAATTATTTTTCTAGATCCTGTTTTTTATACGACGTTTATATGCAGATGTTTTCATTAAATGTTATATTAACGTTCACAATTCTGTGTTATTAACGAGGATTTATTCCGTAATTTGGGCGGGGCTTCATGTCAGGGGAAAAAGTGGCCTTCATCAGCCAATCAGAGCTCATGTGATGCAGGTTACAGTTTGGCCTCACGAGGCCCATGGAGTTGCAGAATGAGGTCCTCGCTTTACCCAGGTAAACCTAGAACCATGGGGTGCTCTTTGGTTCAGGAGAAAGATTTTGGAGGAGATTTATCAAACTGGTGTAAAGTAGAACTGGCTTAGTTGCCCATAGCAACCAATCAGATTCCGCCTTTCATTTTCCAAAGGAGCTCTGACAAATTAATTGGTTGCTATGGGCAACAAAGCCAGTTTTCCTTTACACCAGTTTTGATGACTGTGTCCAGCTTCACTTCTCCTGTGCACCTTACTATACGAAGTGTATCTGAACCCTTTGCGAAAACTACTCCACCCATCAGAACTCTGTACCCTTCTATGGAGGTCCTGCAGAAGGCAGCCAGTTAGGAGGTCAGCACATAGATGTCCTCACAATATAAAACTAGTGGCCCTAAACTAATCAAAATGGTGTGCCACACTGCAGGGCCCGGCTATGGCATCCATGTGCCAGGCTTAAAGAAAAGGATTGCCCTTGTGAAATATCTTTCAGTTCCTTGCCATTTGCAAGGTGTCTGCTTTCTGTCAGTGAATGGAAACTAGGGCTGAAACGATTACTTGATGGAATCGAGTAATTCGACAAAAAAATCCTTGATGCAAATTTTTTGTATCGAGGATTCGTTTTTATCGTGACCGCGGGAGTGAAGCGCTTGCTATTACTCACCACTCCGTAGTCACTCGCCAGCCCGCGCGCTGTACTTTCAGCCCTGACACATCGTCAGGACATAGTGTACGTATGCGTATGCAGCGCACGCCGAAGAAGAAGGACAAGTGGAGCGGCCCCCCTTCGGAAGAGGTAAGTATTTTGTTTCACTGGCGCTGGGGACATGGCTAGGAGGGGAAGATGGTGGCACTGGGGGGCAAGCTGGTGGCACTGGGGGGGGGGAGCCTGATGGCACTGGGGGGATGATGAGTTTTTATAAAGAAAAATTTTCTTTAATTAGTTTTTTGTTATGAGTACTCGATTAATCGTTGGATTAATCGATAGAATACTCAATTACAAAAATAGTTGATAGCTGCAGCCCTAATGGAAACATTCCTGAAAGCTTGCTCTGATTGTGTCCTGCTGACATAGGTGCATGGTTCATTACACGAGAGAGTGCTGATACACTGAAACAAGCCCCGCAGCTGTGTGAGAAGCACATTTCCTAGATAGTATTTCTGCTATCGGATGTGAACCTTCATTCATAAAGATGGGTCATTAATATCTGATCGGTGGGGGTCCAACTCCTAGCACCTGGTTTGAAGAGTTTGCGTTACTAGGCCAGTAACGTCGCATTCATCCATCACATGGCCTGGGCACAGTTTAGTCCCATTCAAGTGACTAAACCTGAGGTGCAATACCATGATCAACCTCTAATGTACGGCGCTGTGCTTTGTAAGCTGAGGGGAGGCCAGGAGTCCGATCACCACCAATCTGTTATTGATGACCTGTTCTGAGGATAGGTCATCAATATAAACTCCTGGACAACCCCTTTAATATGTGGTAATTATCCCTGCTCCCTTCAAGTTGCAATTCCAGTTCTGGACACTAGAAGGAGCCATTTACCAGGAAATAAAGAAATTAGCGCTGGAGTCGATACCTGTGAGGTGAGCACCCCTCCATGCGTTGCTATCTGTGTTTGTACTGACTGTATCCTGTTACATAGCTCCAGAATTTCACCTGTTCTATACAAATCATTGCAGTAAGATGAAGGGAAAGTGGCCCCAGATCTTTATCCTCCTTAATACATTGTCTTAAAGTTCTAAAAATAAATCTGAACTCATCTTTCATAAGGTGCAATGTTGCTGTGTAAATATCGGACCTAAATTGGGGTGCTGCTGGCGGCAACCATTCAGAGTGCAGCTTTCATTCCTCTAATGCAGGGTATAAAATGATATAGAAATCTGATTGGCTGGTATGGGTAACACATCGACAATCAGCTGTGCTTATGGACCTGAACTTGAGCACCATGATACCTTGACACTTCCGCTCCAGCGCAGAGCAATAAATGCGATATTTTGCCATTTTGTGCTCAAGGAGTCATTGTTACCCTACCATGATGAAGCCCTGAGCAATATTACCTAAAAGTAAAATCTAAATTTTTGTTTCCAATTTAAAGGGTTATCCCATGATTAATGTAAAAAATGAAAATCAGACATCATATACTACATGACAATCAGGGGCGGAGTAAAATACATTGACTTTGAGGAGAATACAGCACCACATAGCTCTTACATCCAGTGACATCTCCTGTCATGTAGACCTTTCCTCTTCTCCTTTGTTTGATCCAGACCGCCATGACAAATTCTTTCAGCTGCATCTCGTCTCTACAGAGTTTGTTACACAGACGCGTTAGATTTTTCAATTTTTCCATCAACCTCCCCATCCTGCTGTCCCAACAAGGTCGTCCTGCTGCTACTCCCAATGCTGTGCGCGTTGTGCTCCCCAATGCCCCAGGTACTATACTGCTGAAATAATAGTGATCCCAGTAGACATAATTGGGGTTATTTATCAAACTGGTGTACAGTAGAACTGTCTTAGTTGCCCATAGCAACCAATCAGATTTCACCTTTCATTTTCCAAAGGAGCTGGCAAAAATGAAAGGTGGAATCTGATTGGTTGATATGGGCAACTAAGCCAGTTCTTTATACCAGTATAATAAATTACCCCAAATGTCCCTATAGTGTCTACAGCAATAATAATGTCCCCCCATGCAGTAGTTTGCCCTCACACTACCCCAATGAAGTAGTTTGCCGCCCATGTAGTAGTTTGCCCCCATGAAGTAATTTGCCGCCCATGTAGTAGTTTTCCCTCACACTGCCCCCATGAAGTAATTTGCCACCCATGTAGTAGTTTGCCCCCACACTGCCCCTGATGTAGTAATTAGCCTCTACTGTTTCTTCACTAATATGTCCTCCTGTGCCCCCTCAGTAATGTCCTCCAAAGTTGGCACACAAAAAAAATAAAAAATAAATAAAAGCTAATACTCACCCGTGTCCAAGCGCTCACTCGCTGGTACGGGCCCGGCAGGCGCGGACACGTCACTGTGCTGTGTCCTGGCACAGGCACATGATGTCATCACACTCACCTGCGCTGGGATTTTACTACCGCATAGGCCTCAGGCCTACTAGGCCTGAAGCCTATGGCAATGCGCTCCCGTGCCCCGCCACAGTATGTGGTCGTTTGGGTCCCCCAGCAATGCCGGGCCCGGGGCTGCCGACCCAAACACCCCTATTATAATCCTCCATTGATGACAATCTTTTTCTAACAAAGCTAGAACCAGCCCTGTACCTCACATGGATCCAGAGATCTCCACATTCATTGCTCTAAGGCAGGGATCAGCAACCTTCGACACTCTAGCTGCTGTGAAACTACAACTCTACAGCTGGCGTGTCAGAGGTTGCTTATCCCTGCTCTAAGGGTTCATCTGGGCTTGCAGAAAAGAGATGTAGTTTTCATTGGTGCCATTTTGAGATACATGGGACATATTGATGGGTGGGTAATGGGAAAAAAAGAAGTTCCCTGTTGATTTTTGCAGGTTTTTTATTTTTGATGCTCTGGGTTTGTGTCTGGTATTGCAGCTTATCTCTAATGAAGTGAACAGGACTGAGCTGCAACACTGGACACAAACCTTGGACAGGCGTGGCGCTGGTTTTGGAAGAAAGCATCCCTGGTTTTAATCCCGTACAATCCCTTTAATAACATGTAGTGGGTTTTGCACTTTTGTGTTGTTGACCTGATTTTTAGGGCTAGAGAGATAGAATGGGGTTTTTTAAGTATTACCAGTAACTCTGCAGATCAACCGCGTGGCTGAACCACAAAGGCATTCACAGAACTGACTCCCACACAGGTACAAACAACAGAGACAGGCAGCGGCTGTCACTCGCTGCACACACATACAAACACAGCATTTCCTCTAAAACACAAAAACACCAGTACGTATAAGTCCTTAAAGGGATATTCCAAGATTTTAATATTGATGGCCTATCCTCGAGAGAGGCCATCAATATCTGATCGGCGAGGGTCTGACACACTGCCCACCCGCAGATCAGCTGTTTCAGAGTAGCACCAGAAGTCGACGCCAGAACTGCTCAGCTACATCCACTGTGTAGTGGACGGAGGTGGTAACTGCAGAACTGCTCCTATTGAAGTGAATGGGATATACTGTATATAAACCCATACAGTATTCCACTGCATTTTTTTCTAAATCCTGTCAGCTACATGACATAAATGACTCATATTACACCCTACAAACTGTACATGAGAATGAACCAGAAAACACTGTACAGCATAGTCATTAACTATTCTTCTATCCTCCCTTCCTCCATATCCTATCCCTGTCCATGGTACTGAATGAACTGGAAAAGTCTAATTCTATTCTACAGTGACTTGGATGACCCAAACATGTGCACCTGCCCAGATTGTACTTACAATAACTATGGCACCGCCAACATTTCGCGAATACCAATAAAAATGTATGACCTACAGTATGTGCTGCTCCCAGAACCCTACAATCAGGGCCGGCCTTAGGGTAGATGGCGCCCTGTGCGAAACTTTCTCTCGGCGCCCCCCCCCCCCCCCCATTTATATATATATTTACTTAAAGAAGTATGTGTGCCATCCCATCTCCATTATTCCATACAGAAAAATATAGTGACAGTACTAACGTCATACAGTATAGAGCTATAAATAGAATGTAGAGATATATAGAGTGATATAGGACTGTATAGAGAGCTATAAATACAGTGCAGAGATATATAGAGTAGGACAGTATATATATATATATATATATATATATATAATATATATATATATCTACACTGTATTTATAGCTCTCTATACTGTCTTATATCACACTATATATCTCTGCACTGTATTTATAGCTTTCTATATTGTCCTATATCACTCTATTCTCTATATATCTCTGCACTGTATTTCTAGCTCTATACAGTCTGACTTTTAATACTGTCACTATATTTTCCTGTATGGGATAATGGAGATGGCACACACATAGCTCACATCACTAAACCCCTCACTGGTGTTTAATCATGTGTGAGTTATGTGTGCCATGACTGCCATCTCTATTATCCTATACAGGATGGGGCCTTAAGTATATAAAATAAGGATGGGGCCTTAAGTATATGGATGGGGCCTTAAGTATATAGTCCCGCTCCCAATTAAACACCCCCCCCCCCCCCCCCGGTCATCACGTTGTTTGGGGGCACTTACTTACAGCAGTGCAGCCGCTAACTTTCCCCTTCCACCCTCTGAGTCCTTCTGTGCATGTGTGACGTCAGCCCAGGGCCGGCTCCAGGTTCAGGTGGGCCCTTGGGCGATAAAGTCTCAGAGGGCCCCCTTACAGAGTGATAACTATCTGTGTATAGATAATATAGTAGATGTCCCCTGCAGTCCTTTGTAACTGTAGAGGTAACACAGTGATGGCTATCTGAGTATAGAAAATGTAGTAGTGTTACCTGCAGTCCTGTGTAAAATCACAGATAACACTAGTACTGATAATGTGGTACTACCACAGATCAGCGTCTTGTGCCCCCATCAGACCTCAGATCAACACAATGTGCCCCCATCAGACCTCAGATCAGCGTCTTGTGCCCCATCAGACCTCAGATCAACATCTTGTGTCCCCCTTCAGACCTCAGATCAGCGTCTTGTGCCCCCATCAGACCTCAGATCAGCGTCTTGTGCCCCCATCAGACCTCAGATCAGCGTCTTGTGCCCCCATCAAACCTCAGATCAACATTTTGTGTCCCCCTTCAGATCTCAGTTCAGCGTCTTGTGCCCCCATCAGACCTCAGATCAGCGTCTTGTGCCCCATCAGACCTCAGATCAACACAATGTGCCCCCATCAGACCTCAGGTCAGCGTCTTGTGCCCCCATCAGACCTCAGATCAGCGTCTTGTGCCCCCATCAGACCTCAGATCAACGTCTTGTGCCCCCCTCAGACCTCAGATCAGGGTCTTGTGCCCCCTCAGACCAGCGTCTTGTGCCCCCCTCAGACCTCAGATCAACATCTTGTGCCCCCCTCAGACCTCAGATCAGCGTCTTGTGCCCCCCTCAGACCAGCGTCTTGTGCCCCCCCTCAGACCTCAGATCAGCCCACCCAGCCACTTTAAAAAAACAAAAAAAAAATGCTGCATCAGGTCATAGTGCGCGCTGGCAGGGAAGACAGTGGAGCGCAGAACCTGATGGCAGCGGCAGCACAGGACAGGTATGTTTTTTTTTAAGTGGCTGGGTGGGCTGATCTGAGGTCTGAAGGGGGGCACAAGACGCTGTACAGGAGCAGGCCAGGCCATTAAGGGGGCGCTCTGGCAGGGCGCCCCCTTAACTGGCCTGGAGTGAAGCGCCCTGTGCAACCGCACGGGTCGCACACCCCAAAGGCCGGCCCTGCCTACAATACTGCTCCTATACCGAGTCTGTGTACAATAAAATGTTAGATAGGTGTGACAGAAAGATAGACATGAAAAGGGTAGACAGATAGATAGATAAACAGGCAGCTCAGGGGGTGTGTCCTTTCTGATGCAGCTCTCTCCCTGTAAATGCCACAGCTTCAGAAGCAACAGAAGATATGGATGCTGGCAGCTGAAGATTTAAACTGAGCATGTGCGACCGCCTTACTAAGGTGAATGGTGAAATAAGGAAAAGAACAAACAGCAGGTGGCGCTATTCTTCAAATTTTGAAAATAGTGAATTTTTCCAAATTTTTCTTTTTATAAATAAGGGTAAAACATATTGACTCAAATTTACCATTAACGTGTACAATGATGTACAATGTGTCATGAAAAAACAATCTGAGAATGGCTTGGATAAGTAACAGCATTCCATAGTTATTACCACATAAAGTGACGCGTCAGATACGCAAAAATTAGGTTTGGGGAAGGGGATAAATGGCCCAGTCTGGAAGTGGTTAAGACTTGTGTGAAAATATGATGTGGTTTTAGGTCAAATTTAAGCAGAAAATTGTGACACATGCTCAGTGTCTTAAAGGGGTTGTCCCATAAAAAATATTCTACAGTATTCATACCAGCATCTGGTTCTGAATACTTTTGTAATTTCATGTACCGCATTTTTTGGCTTATAAGACTCACCTAGGTTTTAGAGGGAGAAAAAAACAAACAAATTCATCAGACCTCAGCTCAGAGCCCCAATCAGATCCCAATATTAATCAGACCTCAGCTTAGAGCCCCAATCAGACCCCCAATGTTAATCAGACCTCATCTCAGAGCCACAATTAGACCCCCAATGTTAATCAGACCTCAGGTCACAGCCCCAATGTGAATAAGAACCACCTATTCATCCCCCCAATGTAAAGGACCCTCAAGCAGACCTCAAATCAGACCCCCAATGTGAATGACCCCCCCCCCCAAGCAGACCTCAGATCAAAGCCCAATGTGATTTAGCCCAAAGCAGATCTCTCAGATCAGACCCCTAGCCTCAGATCAGATCAGGCATTAAAAAACAACAATTAATTTACCTCTCCTGCTGCGGACACCACCACCGCTCCTAACATCCACACTCTTCTAGTTCAGCCTGCCACACGCAGTGCTGTGACCCAACGTGCACAACGTGAAGTTACAGTGCACCGACGTCACAGAACAGCGAGCAGCCAAAAACCAGGAAGCAATGAGTACATAGCCCGGGGAGTGCTGCATTCACCACATTCACCCGGTCCTCCTGTGCTAACAACCGCTTCTGTAATGGAAGCACTCATTAGTATTCGCCCCATAAGACGCCCTGACATTTTCCCCCCACTTTGGTAGAGGGTAGCACATGACTGCAGGATCAGACTACACCCAGGGATTGTTTGTAGTCTGTAATCATGGAGATCCATAGGTCACAAAAAAGTAGCAGATTTTGAATCAAAAATATTTGTGATTTGCTTCATTTGTTCTTAGATACATGGAAGCAGTAAAACATGGTTGCAGATTTGTACATACCCTTTAATGGTGTGTAGATACCATACTACAACATTGTAGTAATAGTGAGCAGCTGCCTTTGTATGGAGGAACCTCACACAAACACAGGGAGAACATACAAACTCCATGCAGATGTTGCCCTTGGTAGGACCCCAGCGTTGTAAGGCACCAGTACTAACCACTGAGCCACCCTGCTGCTAAGGAACAACTACACTTACTACATTGACGACTGCTAATGAGTGAGTACTTTGTACATTCTGTGTACAGCGCTGGGGACTATGATGGAGCTATACACAATAAATACATTGTAGAGCATACATTATGAGTATACTAGTGCTGAAGTAACTATAGCAGTACATGTCTCCCAACATTATCCCAAATCAAAAGATATTTAAGGGGGTATTCCTGTTGTGAGAAGTTATCTCCTATCCACAGGAGAGGGGATAACTATTAGATTGGTGGGGGTCCTACTGCAGATCATGAGAATGGGCACCCTGTACCCCTTGAGGCCCCACAAAATAGACACAGACAACCGGGCACAGCACTCGACTATTTCTGGAACTCCCATGGAGATGAATGGAGCAGCATTGTGCATGACCAACCTGCCCAGGGGTGCACCACCAATGAGGCGAGGTGAGGCGATTGCCTCAGGTAGCACCAGGTAGGGGCAGCAGAAGGGGGATTATCTGTTTCTGCAGTATAGTATTGGGAAGCACAGTAGGCACAGTATGTGGCACTGTATTACCCTGTATGTTTATAGCGCTCTAGGTAATGTTTTCCAAGTATGTCTTTAACAGTAGGGCTGGAAGGAAGGGGTTAGGTTAAGAAATTGGCTTTGGGAGGTTGGGGCACCGTTTCAGTTTTCGCCTCAGGCAGCAGAAAGGCTAGGTGCACTCCTGGACCTGCCGCTCCATTCATTTTGGGGGAATGTCCTCAAATTTCATATGTAAATCTGCAGGCCCATGTACATGACAGTCCCTTGAAAGACAGGACTATTGGAAGGTATGGTAGTGTGCAGGTGTATGAGTATTATTAATAGTGAGCAGCTGTTGGTGTGAAAACGTGAACTGGAGAAATTACCAAGACGCGGTGTCTAGTGCGTTGGCGGGCAGGAGTCCGCAGCTGTTGGGTTTTTTTTCAGTAGTTATTGCTATTAGAAGTTGAGTGTGTAGTGTAGAGTCATTTAAAAGCCTCAGACTTCCTGTTTTTCTCGTACAACATTCTCCCCGATGCCGGAGATGTGTTATAAGTAGGTGTAAGAGCTCCGCTGACAGCAACAGTATGGAGTGCACATTCACAAACCTCGAAAAATAGTCATCAACCGACCCCCCGTGTCGTCACAGATACAAATTAGTCAAGGAAGTTTTTATGACTAATAAAGTTTCATTTCAGTGTCATGGATTTGTGACATGAAATAGTATCAGTTCTATAGATTTACAACATAATTTTGTCAGGACGTCAGTGGGGACTGAATGGTAGAAAGAGGATGAAGGGCTATGTTGGCACTGTGCTACACTCTCCTGTATTTTGGCACTGTGTTACACTCTCCTGTACTGATGATGAAGGATGGCGCACACAGTGAGTAGGCTGAGCTTGTTTAATCCGGAGCAGCCAATTGGAGACCTATATCAAGATGGAATCCCGCTATTTTGAGGCTACTCCTCCTCTTAAAGGAACACTCTACGTAAAACTGATACTCTAATATTCTATCTGCTACTCACCTTGTAAGACAACATGTGATTATAGAAAATACATCAAAGAGAGAATCCCAGTGTCATGCTCTCCCCGTACCCTGCACTACACATGACTCAGTGTATTGGTTTTGCCTAAGTCCACAGGATGTGCATGTCAAGTGCAGATAAGAAGTCATACGTGCCGGCCTGGTGCACGAGATAATGTTATTAGAATTATAGGATGATGATGCAGGGTGGGGGACAGTATGGAACATCAGGGCTTCTCTTCCTGGAATTTAAAGGACATCTCCAATCATAGTCAAAGCACCCCATTTAAAAATGCCTATAGTTTGCAGTACAGGCTAGTAGTAAAGAATAATGTAGATGTTCTTGTGTATGCCTTGTATAAACCTATTTTAGTTGATGTACCATTTATGTGTTGTCTGCAGGTGCGGATTGGGAACCTAAAGTGGCACTGGAAAAAAAAAAAACTAAAAGTGGCCCCATATTGTAGAAGGGTCTAAACTGACAGGAGGCAGGGCAACAAAAGTAGAGGGGTCAGC
Organism: Rhinella marina; assembly: GCA_900303285.1. NCBI lineage: Eukaryota > Metazoa > Chordata > Amphibia > Anura > Bufonidae > Rhinella > Rhinella marina. Next base: position 6,584 of record ONZH01023436.1, on the reverse strand, counting down.
AATACCACAGCGCAAAGTACCACATACCACAGTGCCACTCTATATATTGCCCCAAAAGTTGTCCCTCTGAGTTGGTCATCAATAGAGGCTTCCAGTTGTCTCTGATTAAGATATGGAGCAGGGGGCCCCCATGGCATCGGCCCTCTGGGAAATTTCCCTGTAAGGTCTATGCCCAATCCGCCCCTTTCCTTCTGATATTATTCCCCCAATGCAGGCTAAAATTCCTATTATGTCTCTGGCTTTGCAGAGACAGAGGGGACAAAGGCTCATCACACTACACTTCAGTGACACATCGGTGACATCTCAGACACTAATGGCACATTGCTATGATAAGCTATCAATGTCAGATAGGTGCAGGTCCCACCTTTGGATCCCACTCCTGTCTCCAGAGCGGGGTCCCTGAAGTGAACAACACGCTCTCCAGTCACCACTATGGAAGTACTGAAAATAGCCAAGGAAGGGCACTCCGGTAATTTCAGAAGTCCCATAGATATCAATGGAGAGTGCACAGGGCAAGTGTGGTCACCACTCCATTAACTTCTATGGGACTGCTGTAAATAGCTGAGCCAGCACTCGTCTGTTTTCAGAACTCCCATAGCAGTGAATTGTGGCCAGAAACGTGTTGTGTGCTCTCTTTTCTCTTCAGGAGCCCTATCTGAAGATAAGAGTGGGTCCCAGAGGTGGGACCTGTGCCGATCTGACATTGATGGCATATCCTAGCATATGCCATCAATGTTTCTTTGTGAGGCAGCTTTGCACTGCTCCCCCCTGCCTCCTGCTTGCGACAGGTTTCTCTCTGACAAAAAGTCGCCTGATATAAAACGTGAAAACATAGCTAAGTCACAGGCATGTCGCTGGACTGAAGTCACTGGAGTGAATGTCAGGAGCAACATGTCTGGATTTTTTGCAAATGTCGCATTGCAGTCGCAGCATGTCACATGTGGCATTGCGATGCCATAGACATACATTGCATGAAATGTCACACAACTTTCATGTCTTGCGACACATGTTGCAGTGCCATGTAGTAGATTAATGCTTTCAGAATGTATATGTTAATGGGTGCTTTTTATTTCAGTCTCGTCACTGCCATATTGTATTTTTTTTCCTACAATACTCAATACAAAATTTCGACAAAATATGCAACAAAACCGCAATATGAGAATGCACACTGACTCAAGCGATTTGATGAGTGATTACAATTCAGGCTGAGGATATGGCTGTGCTTGCTCCATAAATGAATGATCAGTATTCACAGCTTGTCCTGAGAGCTGCATACACAGACGAGGGGGCATCATATGAAATAAGTAGAAACGGTGTACAGGCTGCAGTCACACCCAGACACTGGTGACAAAGACGAGCCCAAGCATCAAGTTATGACCCTGCAAGTATAGTAAAAAAAAAAAAAAAAAAGTACACTTCTCATTTAATAAAGTCATTTCAGAAAAATGCTACCACCTATAGTTCTCACCGTAAGTAAATATCACACTGTAATGACCAAGAAACGAGAAGAGAAACAACTTTCCTGTAACTACTTACAAAACAATCTAAAATTACACTGAGCGGGTTAAAAGTGAAGATTAGACATGTCTTATCTAGAGATAAGCGAGCATGCTCGTCCGAGCTTGGTGCTCGTTCGAGTATTAGGGTACTCGTAAGTGCTCGCTGCTCGGACGAGTATCTCGCCATGCTCAAGGAAATGGCAACTTCCGCATCGTGCTTTTTAGGCGCCTAAAAACGCAGCCAATCACAAGCCAGGAGACTCTGTGGTACACCCAGCATCACGTGGGGCCCTTACATGTCGATAGCAGGGGTTGGCTGGCCTGATCAGGTGACCCTGGAATATACTACCGACTGGCCGCGGTGCTCGGCTCAGATGCCGTCTGGATGTCGTTAGGGATAGAGCTGCTGCCTTTCAGGGACAGTGTTAGGGCCTGAATTTAGTTCTCTTTTAGGCAGGGATCACCCACAAAGAACCCAACAGCTCTTCTAAGGGCTAGAAGACATTTTTTTTTTGTCACTTGGCTGGCTGGCACTAGTAGTGCAGCTATCGCTATGTATAACCCCCTTTTATTTTTTTATGTTATATCTCAGTGATACAAATCCATTGCACACAGCAGTGTGGAACCATTCTGTGTGTCACAGTTCAGTACACTCACTATTTTCTGTCCAGGTGACACTTTCTGTATGTCACCGAATACAACCAAGTCATTTGCTGCCTGTCACGTGTATGGCTTCATCCCAAAAATCTCTGTGCGACATTTGTCTGGGTCGCAGTCTAAATAGCTACCGTCAGTAGGGTGTCAGTTAGCTCTACGATAGTTTCTGCACGTCACGTTCCCAAAAAACAAAAATCCAAAACAAAATATACCAAAAAAATTAGTTTTTTTGTTGTTTTAGCTGAGTGATACAAATCCATTTCACACAGCTGCGTGTAACCTTTCTGTGTGTCACAGTTCAGCACACTCACTCCAAACCGTATTTTCTGTCTAGGTGACACTTTCTGTACGTCACCAAATACAACCAAGTCATTTGCTACCTGTCACGTGTAAAGCTTGATCCTAAAAATCTCTGTGCGACAGTTGTCTGGGTCGCAGTCTAAATAGCCACCGTCATTAGGGTGTCAGTCAGCTGTACGATAGTTTCTGCACGTCACGTTCCCAAAAAAACAAAAATCCCCCAAAAAATATAGAAAAAAAATTAGTTTTTTTGTTGTTTTAGCTGAGTGATACAAATCCATTTCACACAGCTGCGTGTAACCTTTCTGTGTGTCACAGTTCAGCACACTCACTCCAAACCGTATATTCTGTCCAGGTGACACTTTCTGTACGTCACAAAATTAAACCAGACTGAACAAGTTTGTGGGTTTCAGTACACCAGGCCCATTTTTTTTTTTTTTTTTATAGAATACACTTATATACAGAAAATGTTGAACCCCAGTGCTAAGGGTCGAGGACGAGGGCGTGGGCGTGGGCATTCAATTACTGCAGGGGGCAGAGGCCGTGGTCCTGGGCAGGGTGAGACACTACCTGCTGATGAGGGAGCTGTGGAACGCCGCAGAGCTACACTCCCTAGCTTCATGTCTCAACTTACAGGGACACGTGGTAGAGGACTGTTGAAACCACAACAGTGCGAACAGCTGATCTCGTGGATTGCGGATAATGCTTCAAGTAATTTGTCCACCAGTCAGTCTTCCACGCAGTCCACCCACGTTACCCAAGGGAGCACTCCTCTGGCTCCTCCACATCAACCTCCTTCCCCCAGTCTGCCCCCTCCCAGGAAAATTTGGAATGCGATCCGGCATACTCTGAGGAACTGTTTTCTGGACCCTTCCCAGAGTCACAAACCACTTCTCAGGTTGCTGCTGACCTCTTTCCCGATGCCCAAGTTTTCCAACTGTCGCAGTCTGTGGGTGATGATGATGATGATGATGACAATGTTGAGTTAGTGGAAGAAGTTTGTAAAGAGGTGTCGGACGATGAGGAGACACGGTTGTCAGACAGTGGTGAAGTTGTTGTAAGGGGAGGAATTCCGAGGGGGGAGCAGACTGAGGAATCGGAGGATGACGAGGTGACTGACCCGAGCTGGGTTGATATGCCGAGTGAAGACAGTGCTTCTGAGGCGGAGGCGAGTGCTGCACCAGAACAGGTTGTAAGAGGCAGTGGTGTGGCCAGAGGGAGAAGCAGGGCCAGAGCTGGTGCATCAGCAGCAACTGTTTCACGTAGTGAAGCTCCCGTGGCGAGGCCTAGATGTTCGCAAGTCTGGAGGTTCTTTAAAGAAAGTGAGGATGACCGACGGACTGTGGTGTGCAACCTGTGCCACACCAGGAATCCAGCAGGGGTGCCACCACTACTAGCGCTAACCACCACCAGCATGCGCAGGCATATGAGTGCTAAACACCCCACTCAATGGAACCAAGGCCGTTCACCACCTCCTGCGGGTCACACCACTGCTCCTTCCCCTGTGTCACTCCGCTGCCTCTGCTAGTCAACCCCTGCGTCACTCGCTGCTCTGCTAGTCAACCCCCTGCCCAGGACCCCGGCACGAGCGCTCCCGCCGGAAAACTACACCTTCGCCTCCACGATCCTCCACAGTGTCCACCAATGTGTCCCAGCACAGCGTTCAGCTGTCTTTACAGCAGACGCTGGAGCGCAAGAGGAAATACAGTTCCACCCACCCACATGCCTAAGCCCTCAACATCCACATCTCCAAATTGCTTAGCCTGGAGATGCTGCCCTATAGGCTGGTAGAGACCGAGGCCTTTCGCAATCTCATGGCGGTGGCTGCCCCTCGGTATTCGGTCCCCAGCCCGCCACTATTTTTCCGATGTGCCGTCCCAGCCCTACACCAGCACGTGTCACAGAACATCATCCGTGCCCTGACCAACGCTGTTTCTGAGAAGGTCCACCTAACCACGGACACGTGGACAAATGCTGCCGGGCAGGGAACACTATATCTCACTGACGGCACATTGGGGTTAACTTGGTGGGAGGCTGGGACCGAGAATGACCCTGGGGCCACTCATGTACTGCCCACCACCGAGGGATTGCGGGGGCCTACCTCGGTCACGGTCTCTCAGACGTACTATGCCTCCTCCTCCTCCGACCCCTCCTCCACCGAATTACCATCCGTGGGCACGGCGCCTTCAGTCGGTAGCTCTAGGCGCAGCAGCAGTGCCGTGGGTAAGCGCCAGCAGGCGGTGCTCAAACTGCTGAGCTTAGGTGACAAAAGGCACACCGCCCAAGAGCTGTTACAGGGCATCACGGCGCAGACCGATGTGTGGCTGGCACCGCTGAACCTCAAGCCAGGCATGGTTGTTGTGTGTGACAACGGGCGTAACCTGGTGGCGGCTCTCTGCAACTCGGCAGACTGACACATGTGCCATGCCTGGCCCACGTGTTCAATCTCATAGTTCAGCGGTTCCTCAAGACATACCCCAATCTGTCTGATTTGCTCACCAAGGTGCGCCGCATCTGTGCGCATTTCCGCAAGTCGACCACAGATGCTGCCACTCTCAGGGCAGCGCAGCGCCGCCTACAACTGCCCGCTCACCGACTGTTGTGCGACGTGCCCACGAGATGGAATTCGACATTAAACATGTTATCCAGAGTTTACCAGCAGCGCAGAGCGATTGTAGACTGCCAGATGTCAACTTCCACCAGAACTGGTAGTCAGGTCAGTCAGATTCCTCAAGTCTACAATGAGGAGTGGACGTGGATGTCTGATATCTGCCAGGTGTTGAGCAACTTTGAGGAGTCAACACAGATGGTCAGCGGCGATGCCGCCATTATCAGCCTCACCATCCCGCTGCTTTGCCTGTTGAAAAAACTCACTGCTCAGCATCAAGTCGGATGCTTTGCGCTTGTCACAAGAGACGGTGGAGGAAGATACGTCGCTTGATAGCCAGAGCACCCTCCGGTCTGTTTCTCAGCGCGTATCGGAGGAGGGGGATGAGGATGAGGAGGAAAGAGGAGGAATGTCGGCGAGACAGTAGAGGGTACCAGTGCTCAGTCCTTAACTCTTGAGCGTGTATGGGCTGAAGAGGAGGACTTGGAGGAGGAGGAGGAAATGGAGAGTCAGGCCAGTGAGGAGAGGGAATTCTTGCGTGTTGGGACTCTGGCGCACATGGCAGACTTCATGTTAGGCTGCCTATCCCGTGACCCTCGCGTTAGAAGAATTTTTTTCAAACACCGATTACTGGGTGTTCACTCTCCTGGACCCACGGTACAAGCAGAACCTTTCCACTCTCATCCCTGCAGAGGAAAGGAGTATGAGAGTGAATAGATATCAACAGGCCCTGGTGCACAAGCTGAAACAATTCTTCCCATCTGACGCCGCTAGCGGCAGAGGGCATGGTTCTGTGGGCCAAGTAGCGGGGGAGAGGAGGCGAGCAGGCAGCTTGTCCAGCACTGGCAGGGGAACGCTCTCCAAGGCCTTTGCCAGTTTTATGTCACCCCAGCAAGACACTGTCACCTGTCCCCAGTCTAGGCAGAGTAGGGGGGAGCTGTACAGAAAGATGGTGAGGGAGTACCTAGCTGACCATACCAACGTCCGTAGCGATCACTCTGCTCCATACAACTACTGGGTTTCAAAGCTGGACACGTGGCCTGAACTGGCGCTGTACGCCTTGGAGGTGCTGGCCTGCCCTGCCGCTAGCGTGCTGTCAGAGCGGGTATTCAGTGCAGCTGGTGGCGTCATCACCGATAAGCGTACACGCCTGTCAACTGACAGCGCTGACAGGCTGACGCTTATTATTAAAATGAACAAAGCCTGGATTTCACCGGAATTCAAATCTCCTCCGGGGGAAAGCAGCTAAAGATTTAAATAACTTATGTATCCGATTCCTCTTCTCTACTCCTCCTACTCCTCTCCTCCATATCGTCTTTGCCTAACGCTGACCCAAAAAACGCCATTTTTTAGAGGTCCAACTGGCACTCTTTTACCACAATTTTTCAGGAGGCCCCCTACAGGCCCTCTCTCCAAACAATTTTTCCGGAGGTCCACCTACAGGCCCTCTCTCCAAACAATTTTTCCGAGAGGTCCACCTACAGGCCCTCTCCAAACAATTTTCCGGAGGTCCACCTACA